>JBBYHQ010294539.1:0-21317 GCA_038382645.1 Spergularia azorica
ATATTACAATATCGTGCCCAAAAGCACCCAAAATGAGATAAATTCCAATAATTACATTACATAACGCACGACATATCTGTAGTCTTACCATTCATGCAAACATCGAGAGTCAGCGATATCAATACCGTTGGTGATAGTAGAGGTGCAGTCGTGCTTATGGACCCACCTACATAACAAACACGATTGTAAGTAAATGTGTACTATAGCTTCTGTGAAGTGCACAAGTAACTATACCTCCAAATTGTGATACCGCAACGCGAGTGACGTGGGCAAGGGCATAGATTCAATTCGCTCGGACAACTGCTCAGCTTCGTCAGTGATTAGATTACGAAACACGGACAACCGTATTGGATGCATGCTGCAAAATTTATTGGGGAAGTATGTGAGTCAAGAAATACATTTTAATTTTGGGGTTACCCAACTCCACTAAGGAATTTACGCCCGGTCAATTAGTACAATGTCTCGAATGCTATAGAATCGCCTTGTTCTCATTGAACGTCTTTCCCTTGTCGGATCTACACGGACCACAATAGCCATGATATCTACCCACATTTAATTATGAGTTAGTGTTTGTGTAATTGATATTTATATATTGCATAGTCTGCGAAATACGGAAGTACAAGGCACAGTTATGTAGCTGAAGATGTAGTTGTAAATATTACCTACTCTTCTTGCTATCCCTAAGTAATCAGTAATTTGGTCTAAGGGGACAAGAAACCACGACTCATCAAGTCCTGGTTGAGGCACTCTTGTAATCCTCGTCAATGCTCTAAAAAGCATTTGAAACTTATGAGAGCACGATCTCCTTAGGTACTCAGGGGTAACGTTGATTATAGAGTTACTGATCTCATATTGTTGACCTACTCTGAACGTGTCCTTAAAAAGCTCAATATTTTGTTCGAACAGCGTTGCCTGCATTTGTACATCCTGAAATATAGTGTAGATATTAGCAGCCACAGATATGGATTAAATGTTTTGTTTTTGTATTTGCTCTACACAAACCTCGCTTTCAAAAATCAAATTCTGCGTCCTCACATGTCTGTCGACAGATGTCTTCGGTGGGAGAATCCAAATAAGCGTGGCCCTCATTACGTAGTTGTGGCATTCGTCGGTGAGATCAGTCAGCTTAACAAATGTGTGAGCCATCAGTGAACTGCACATAACGTTAATATTGTTAGTTGTATACACACGATAAAGAGATGTTGTGCAATAAGCATAAGTATATGTGACAAATGAATACCCACTACAAACAAAACATTAAACTCATGTTAGATGGTGTCACAAATGGAAGCAGAAGTGTGTAAGGAAATCATGGTAATCGTACACAAAATGTGTGTATGTATAACATCAAGTGACGTGGAAGCACTGATTTAGGGCGACACAATTTGTGTACATAGAACTAACAGGCCGAAGCAGCTCGGGCAAAAGAAATGATATAGGTTTACATGTTTTTTAACACAACCTATGAACGAAGACAGTCAATCATAATAACAGTACATATATGTTTACATGATGATAGCACAATGTAGGATATCGTAACAAACTATGTTTTTCGTTTTTTTCCACCCGTCTGCACCGTCGACGGTAGGCTTGATACCAACTCTTATGTCTGAGCTTTTCTTTGCACGAGACAACGCGACGTAGAGCTGACCGTGCGAGAAAACCGGCTGGGGAAGGTATATGTCCACCTTATCAAGCGTCTGTCCTTGTGCCTTGTTTATTGTCATTGTAAAGCGCAACCTAATAGGAAATTGTTTGCGCTTAAACATGAATGGGTATTTATCCGCCCGCGAAGGTTGCATTGGAATGCGTCGTATGAACACTCTCTCACCCTTATGATGCCCTATTGCAATTTACGCGTCAACGACGTTCGATGAGAAACCCGTGCAGATCAATCGAGTGCCGTTGCATAAACACGATGTAGGATCTAAGTTACGGAGTAAAATGATAGGGCTATTTCTTTTGAGGATCAACTCATGAGCCAGAAGCCCATTAGGATGAAGAGTATTAAGGAACTTTGTAGAGTATTGTTCTGCGGAGTCATCCGCCGCCCCATCGAAACTCTTGTACTCGTACGATTCCCCGAGCTGTCGAGAAACCAATATTGTGTTGATTATCTCCGTGTCGTCGTTTTTCGGTGTCAGAATAGCTCTGGTCACCATACGCTGAGGGTCGAAACTGCTATTACCTACATCTGGGTATATGCTCTCGATCAGATGCTCAATCGTGGTTATTTCGTCAACATACGGTAGAACGATGGTTTATGGTAGAGGTATATATCGTTCGCTTTGATGGAGAACCGTCTCCGACACGGAGAACAAACCCACTGAAGGCAGGATCATGAATGGGCCTCATGTTTTGGGATAAGTGAATCTTCTCAAACTGTGCCCATAGGGGTGACATAACAAAACTTGCTTCAACAGCTTCTCGTACAGTGCTCCTCGATATGACAGGCAACACCTGTAGAAAGTCACCTCCAAACACGACAACCTTTAAACCAAAGATTATGTTGTTGGAACATAAGTCACGTAATTCCTTGTCAAAATGTTCAATAGTTTGACGTTTCCCCATAGATGTTTCGTCCCAAATAATTAGCCTTGATTGTCTGATTAGGTCGGCTAACGCACCTTGTTTGGAGATCTTAAAGCTCTGGTTCTCATCAACATCCAACGGAATTTTGAAACGAGAATTGGCAGTGCGGCCGCCGGCCATGTTGGCTGCAGCTATACTCGATGTCGCAACCGCTAGCGCCATAAACCCATGCACCCTCAGATGTGAAAGTAAAGAAGAGTACAAGAAGGTTTTACCTGTGCCACCGGGTCCATCGACGAAGAAAGCGCCTGGCTTCTTTTGCATGATTCTTTGATATATTATTCCATAGGCCTTTTTTTGCCGTAGTTGAGCAAGTGTATGGATTCCAAGTCACGAGTAGATATTGGAATTTTCATTTCTTCGTCAATTTCTTTCATAAGTTTTTCTTTTGAATTCTTTGTCAATTCGAGCTCACCAAAATCAAACATGTTGAAGTCCTTTCCCATGCCCTCAATGAGGAAACGAATGCTCTTCAGAGTAAGCCTTTGCACCTTCCTTGCGTCCAGCGGGTAAGAGTTAGCAAAGTTTTCGAACAGTGGCTGATAGTACTTATCCCAAAGTGATTTAGGGCTCTGCAGTTGACAATATATCAGTAACGTTGCAAACAGACGCCTTAACACGTACGAAATTTGAAACTGAACCGCTTCGTTTAAGCATAGTTCGATAGAGTTGTCAGCATCTAGCAGACCACGTTGGTACGCTGCCTCTCTAAAGCTTGAATACCTAATACCATTGAAGGAAAAGATGTCGTCGAATGATTGCGGGCCTTTAAGGTGTCCTAGTAATAAGCGTAAGTAGTATCGCTCTCCTTCGACAGGGTTCGCGTATATCACCCGCCCAACGGCAAGACTCATTTGCCGAGCACCCCAAAACCTTTCATTTCTCTTAGAGTGGTGGTACAACAGTGTTCGTGCGTGAGGGTCAGACCGATTTGTCTCAAAAAAAGCTGTAAACATTGTCCTCCTTCTGAACTGATCCCTAATGATATTCAGCAAGCTTTCCGTTTCACGAAATGTAATGTTCTTCATGTTGGGAAGATGCAATTGTTAAGGGAGAACTGGAGGGTGTATTACATGCATAGAAAATCAAAACGTACGCCACATGGCCTCTGGAGGCCCAACCCATCTAGCTGATTGGAAGGAGCTGATTTCATCTAAATTTGACACATCTTGAACACCCGTGACGTTGAATTGCACTCGATCATATCCTTTGTAGATGTACTTGTACAAGTATTTCATGGCTTTGATTGTTAAACAAATTTCAACGTTCAAGTGGCAGTCATATTTCGCTAGTAAATATGGGTTATAGGGAATGACCCACCTATTGTCAAGTACCTTCCTGCGAATAGTGGCCACCCTTCCGTCGTCTCGTCTTCGATATATAGGATACGAGTTTCGGCCGTTTGTCGTCATACTGGTAAACTCATGAGTGTAATGATTATTGCACTTTCCATCTCGCATACAGACATTTTCACTGTTAAGGGATCAGCAAGGTCCATGCATCATATGTTTCAAGACGGCTTCGTAAAGATGAGGGTTGCTACTGCGATCCGAAATCTCAGAACACACGTGTGAATCGTACTGATTTGCATTCCTTATTTTGCTAACAGAGTCTAAAATGAGTAAGAAATGAACATGTGGCAACCCTCGCACGTACACGTACGCGACCACGTTACCGAATAATTTTTTGGTGGTAATGTCCTTCTTCAATTCCACCAGTTTAGAGTGAAAAATTCTCGCAACTAAATCAGGTCTATTTTGTGCCTCCTCATAAGGTTGAAGTTCGCGTAAGATTTTCGGCCACGACGAGTTGCAAGTCATAGTCAGAAATATATCTGGCTTCCCAAAGCGGTGAACCAAAGCCTTTGCATCAAGATATCGGCGACGTATGTCTCGCGGGCCTCCAATGAAAGACGGTAGAAGAATAAACCGACGGCCAATGGAAGCGCTTCCTGTGTTTCCCTGGTTCATGCCGTCTATAATTTCCTGGTAAAGCTCCGCTCAAATAGTATCTTGATTGCGCCTGAAGAAATCGAGCCTCATCGTTTCAATCTTTATGTATATGTCAACTGCATATTTCTGAAGAAGTCTTCCACATTGAAGCAATATGGAGCGATCTGATAGGCGTATCTGAAATCGGTAATAGTAATATTCTCTGCAGGAGATCTTCCTCTCAGACCCCGAGGATTGCGAAACTGACGTGGAAAACAAACACAACAATATCGTAAGGGCACTGTGAATAGTGCAACACCCACGGAGGCTGCGCTTCCTCTGGATTAAATGATATGTAGACTGTAAATCGCATGCTTACCTTGTTGTTCAGCTTCCATGAGGTCGTCGACATCCTGAACAAGAACTTCATTAAATGGAAACGTAGGGCACTGTTCTTGCCGCTGGCGGCTGGCACTTTGTTTGTATATACCCTGATGCCACCCAGTCTCGCCGTAAGGAAATAGAAGAGGGTACTGAAGTGGGTCGTAGCAGCCGTAGTAATGCTATATTTGGTAACTACGTCCACCACATGCTTGAACAACAATATCACGTGTAGGTGGGCTATCGGGGTCTCCGTCTTCTACCCAAATAGCCGCAACCTGTGACGCCGTCGAAGAGTTGTGGGTACGTTGTGCTCGATTACAAAGTACGACTATGTGGCCGATACATTAATACCTACTTCTCGCAGCGACCTGAAGAAGGTTGCAGACGAGTTCAAACGCGTGATTGCCCTGAGCTTCGAAACTACTGTTGCCGTTAGGTTGTCGTGAGATTGTAATCTATGAAGCATTTCCAATTCAGTGTCGTAGAAGTACAATTGCATGTATCTGGGAGGAGCATCAGTCGGCAGCACATCATTTATGTAGTGGTATACCTGCCCTTGCACCTTGAACGTGTATATACCCAGATCTCTTTTCGCGAGCTCTTTGTCCTTATTAACTCCGATGGATGTGAATGCAAATTGGCTGTTGTATAACATGATGTACTTACGAAAATTTTGAGCGTCCTTATCCATGCCGATAAACAAGTTTCGAAGGGTGTCCGGAATTCGGTTGGTAACAAGCTTTATTTGACCGTGGCGATTCATTTCGAAATAGTTTAGCTCCCCAGAAACCACATGTGACTGGCGTCGGCAGAACATACGGCCTTTTCGGAGGATTCTTCATACTGAGAAGGCTGTTATCGAGCTCCACAAATCTGTTGCGGCAGCCCTTGTTTTCGTTAACCTAATGCAATGCATGTCAACCCACCCATGTGAATTGGTAATGTAGTAACAATGAATATAGAAAATACCCGAACGCGGACATCTCTTTTTCTTTCGGTAAGGTTTATAATAAGTCCCAATCATATATATTTATCGGATACGCCAAACAATTTTTTACAATCATTAAGGTCTAGTTGACATAGTAGTCGCTAAGTGTATGTCAAATGCCTGTTACGGGAAAAGTGTTAATAGACACAACCTTCGACAACAAGAAAGAGTGTTCACAACTACCAATGAAATTTGTACCAAACAAACGAAGGATTGGCGAATCTAAGTGAACTTCTCTTTATTAAGTTGCCTTTTAATTGTTTGATTTCTTTCTTTGATTGTAGGTGAATACGTTTAGTTGATGCTCCAATAGATATGATAATGAATAAGTACATAGCAGGTGCTTGTTACGACACAAGCCTTGATGGACACAACATGCCGCAGTAAGAAAGAGCGCCGAAAATCACGAAAGAATTTGTATCCAGTCAACAAAAGGTTGGTTACCCTCATCGAACTCGTAATAACTTTATTGACATGCAGCTTGTAAATCTTTTTACGACAACGACTTGGGCACCAAGGTATAAAAATAATCTTCCATTGACAATATTTTTTTTTTCTGAAATTGATCTGTGTATGCGCAATACTAGCCGATATTAAGTATGGAACAAAATTAATACGAGAAGTCGTCCTTTGACTAAGAAGCTAAAAGAAAGTGCATCGATCTGAAAACAATATTTGTATAGGTCGATAAAAATGTGAACTATATAACTACCACATTGCTGGGAAGCTCAATAAAATATATTGCTAAAGTTAGACGAAATTGACAAGATGACCAACTGGAAGAAGAAAAAGAGAGCAACTTGACTAATAATGTAAAACCCCCAAATTATTATAAAAATTTCTAAATGACTAAAATTAGTTTTAAAGCGGGATATAACCCATAAAAATCAACCCTTAATTGTTATTATTTATTTAGGATTTACTAGAAACAATTTATATTATGTTGTAATATCAAAATAATGTTTAAATTACATAAAATTGCGTAAAAACAAAGTAAATTGATTAAAATCCTAAAATCACTTTACAATTTCTTATATTATCAAAATTTCGAAATATTGTTTATCTTAACTATTTTGGGCTAAATGACCTAATTCAGAAGCAATTGATCAAATTTCCCTCAATTTACAATTTCTACAAACATGAGCGGACCCAATTTAAATCCGAAACTAAATTCTCGAACTCTAATTAACAGATTATAAACGTACAAAAATCATAATTTTCAGAAGTAACTGAACCTTATTCGAATAGTTAAACTAAGTAAACCCGAATTCGCAATTAGTGAAAATAAACAATCATCAGTATCTATTCTTTGTGCATAAACCTAACCCAAATCGATTATCTACTAAACATAATATCTATTAAACTATCAATTAAGCACGAATTAAAGCTAAAAAAACATTTGTTAATCATGTTTTAAAGAAGAAACCAAAAACAGGAGAAAAGGGCAATGATGAAGGCGTCACCAGTGGCAGCGATAAGGAGGGAAGGGAGACGGCGACGTGGTCGACCGGCGAGTAGGAGCAGGTGGACGAGCTGGGCTGGAAGAGAGGACGGGCTTCCGTGCGCGCAGTGTGAAGGAGGGCGGATAAAGAGTAGGGAGAACGGGGGTGGAGTTCTCTGTTTTTATAATGGAGGAAGGGGGTGTTTGCGTCAAGAGAGAGAGAGTCGGTGTTGTGGGTTTTTTTTTCTTTTTTTTTTTTTCAGTTCTTTCCAAATTTCTAATCTCTTCTGGGCTCTGGGTTGGGTGTTTGGTCTTGTGTTTAGCCCAATAAAATATTGGGTTGGTGTGTTGTTGTAGGTAGGATTGGTCCAAGTACAAATAAAAAGACCCAAATAGAATACCAATTCTAGAACCCATTTCCGAACTCAATTTCGAAAACGTCTCACAACTCAACAATTAAATTTGGTTTGCGCAAGAATAAATTAATTAATGTTTTCGGGGTATTAGAAGCAAGCTTGTTAATGAGGTGCGTAATTTACCTGGATTAATCTAAAGTTTCTTTTCTACAGCGGTGTACACATTCCTACGCGGAAGGGTATCAAAATTGATGGATTATTATATAGCATAATCATAACAAACCTTGGTTGTACATGTACAATTAGTAATGTTTAGGAGACAGATAAAGTTTTAGAACAATGGAATCGAAAAGTGCAGTGTAATTGTGTAACGTCGTGCTCAAGATTTTGGAAAAATGTACGGAATTGTTAAACATGTTCAGGATTTTTTGTGAGTAAATACGGATTACAAGTTGTATTCAAACTCCGCTGAAGGTAACATATTTCGGCAAAATATTGATGTAAGAGTAGAAAACACCCCCAAGACACATAAATCAACACTTGTAGCGGAATAAACGAAGTCACATATGAAATCACATGTAGAGTAGAATATGTAGACAACCTCTCCTTTGGTTCACTCTTAATCTTGATCAATCGTTACCGTCAGTATTTTTTTTTTTTTTTTTGTAAGCCTGGACGTTAAGTTGACATGAACAATTAACAAATTTTCTTTGTCCATGTGTTCATATTGTTTCCGTAAACACTTTCAAAGCAATGTCAACGTTAGAAAAAAGAACAACTTAATTAACAAGAAGTACGTGCACAGAAGAAGGCATGGGCCGACAATTCACAATTGGTGGACATAACAATTGCATTTTAAAAATGAACGCACCTTGAGATACACGGAAATGGAACTCAACGGTAATCGTAACTCAGGCGAACGACCTAAAATGAGTGCGTTTCTTCTTTCGAATCCTAACACCAAACAAACTTACAAATACCCAAGAACAATCCGCTTAAATTAGATTATAGGCACATATCAATCTGTCAGCGCGTACGAGACAACGCATTGCCTTGCGTACCTTCTGTAAAAGAAGTTCGACTCACGAAAAGTAAAGAGGAGATGTTTCTCATAAGACGAGGTAACCATACCACCATAGAATTTATACTGTCGCCAGGAAATGCATGCAAGGCTGAGAACGTAACAAGCGTATGAATGCATGCATGCTCCGCAACACGCATGTGAGTAAAATCCAGCCAATAACCACAAGCAACAATATTGTAGGAGATAAGTAAGCTGCACAGATAAGGACGGTATTTAAAAGCAAGAAACAAAAACTGGAGGTTATAACATGTTCTGCCAAAAGTAATAACTTCGTAAAAATCCAATAACAATGACAATCTGTTATTATGTCACAGTTTGAGGAAACAAAAAACACACCCCCGGGCCCACCTGTAAAAGGATTAGAAGAGTGCATAAGAGGGAGTGCATAACGTCCAAAAGCCTAAAAAACTAAGTGGCACAATTGTAATTATGAAAATCTCAAAAAGGAAATTGAAGGGTAAAAAGGGAAAGTCAAGTCCAATGCCCCAATTCTCTTTTTGATGAAGGTATAGAAAAATTGAATCTCCAGGGACCAATTTCGTCCCGGTTGGGGAAGAGGGAATTTGGAACCCAATTCCAAATGGGTTCATGGACACGTTAGGAATGAGATTTAAGAGCTTAAATTTTGCAACCAAACACTGGTATGGGCAGTGTTTGGTTGAATCACAACCCATTCTTGATTTCAAGGACAAGCTAACCAAACGGGTCCTCTGTGTTTTCTCTCTCCTCCTTCTCTCTTCAATATGCCTACCAGCTCAATTGATTCTCAAAGTGCGATCCTCCAGTTTATCACCAATAGTAAATTAGAATAGTAATAACGATAAGTAAAGTTTTTGTTGCACCTGCGATTCTTCATTACTTTTTCTAGTTGTGATTTTGTGGAGTTAGCAACTACTTAGAAGGTATGCAGTGATATACTTCTCTAGATTTGATATACTTTATCAATTAAATGTTGAAACCAAACTGGTATCAATTTCATTCCGGAGGGGGGGGGGAGAGATTGTGTAACACTACGGAATTTGGAAAGTGGTTTATGAAGTTGGTTTGTCACACATTGGGAAACTAAGGCACATATGATCTGTAACAGCCTGACCCACCATTACGTCGCAACACAATCCAATAAGATGGGAAGTCACCCATTGGCCCATAAATCTTCGCTTGGGCTCTAAAAGGTGAAGGTCTTGTTGGTAGTGTGATGGTAGGAATCTATTATAAACTGATCATATGAGCCTTAGTTTCCCAATGTGGGACAAACTAACTCCATAAACCACTTTCCAAATTTTGTAGTATTACATGATCTGTTTTTAATAGATTCCTATCATTATACTACCAACAAGGTCTTCCACTTTTAAAGCTCGGGGAGGATATATGGGTCTAAGAGGTGACTACCCATCTTATTGGGTTTTGTTGTGACGTATGATGGATTGGGCTATTACAGATGGTATCAGAGCAACCCTGCGACCGCGTGCTGAGTGTTGGGCGAGTCCCATATCAGCCGTTTAGCGGGGGAGATCTTCGGCCTGTGACTATCGGTATGGAATGGTTGAGGTGCGACGGGGACGGCGCGTTCTCTAAGTGGGAGAGTTTGTAACACTACGAAATTTAGAAAGTGGTTTATGGAGTTGGTTTATTGGGAAACTAAGGCTCATATGATCAGTTTATAATAGATTCCTATCATTATACTACCAACAAGGTCTTCCCTTTTTAGAGCTCGAAGAGGATATATGGGTCTAAGAGGTGACTACCCATCTTATTGGTTTGTGTTGCGACGTATGATGGATCAGGCTATTACAGATTGAGAGCCCAATTGTAATAACTCACTTTTTTTTGTTGTAATAATAATAAATAAAAATAATAATTAAAAAAAAAAAAGTTGTCGTAGCAAGTCTTAGGGCATTTAATGACTAGTTTGCATCATTGTCCTTTTTGCAGGGGAAACCAATTTACCTTTGGTGAATTTGTGTACCTTCGGCAGAAAACTGATCATCTTGCACTTGTAAATAGATCCATCTTTACTCAGTTGTTCGACGCAAAAATCAACACACACGTGTTGTATTGAGTGAAACTTAAACTGAAGTGCTTCAGACCATAAGCACACCACAACTAAAGTGAGTTACGATTGTTATAACTTTTCGTAAACATATCTTACGAAATAAGTAACCGTTTCGAACACGAGGAGTAATCTTTTAGCAGCAAGGTTCTGTTGTACAAGCTATCGTCGCATAAATCGACTAACGATATGTTACCAAAATTATTTTAAGCAATGTATTTAGTTAATGACATAACTACCGTACGCGTTTTATAACTTATAATTAATTAATCTTGTGGCGAATAATTATTACGGTGCAAGTGGCTCGGCGGATATACTCCAGTTTGTGAACGTACCGTTAATAAGAAATAACTCAAGATTGAATGTTAATCATGTTAGTAGTAAATAGTAACTCCATGATTAAAAGTAACCCGGCGGATACCCCAGTGGTGAAATAATCCTAGAGTTAATAATTTACGCTAAAGGACGATATTTTAATGAATTAATAATTTGAGTATACAGTTACCACTTTGAACATCGTTGGACACTTGGACAGTTAATTTATGAAATAAACGACAATATGATTACATTACCAATATGATCTTAATTAAATAACTTACGCGACTTTATTTACTTAGAACGAGAAAACGCCCGGAGTAATATCGCGGTGATTTGGAATTCAGGTAAGGGACTATTTCTGATTTAACTTATAGTAATATTTTTTGTATACTCTATAAATGCTTATTTTTGAAAGAGAACCGAGTACTGCAAACTCTGATTATTTTCTAAACTACTTTGATTTTCTGGGTTAGATATGTGTTCTGGCTAACTTTGAAACGAGCATATGCGTCTGGCCCTGACAAGGGAGTAAATTGTCACTGACTGCAGGGGCGGAGCACTATGGGGGCGGAACTGGGCCATGGCCCCTCCTAACCTATGGGCTTAATTGTTAAATGTTTAAGCACTGCATACAAATTATTTATTGGGTCCAATATAATGTATTGGGTTGGCCCCCCCTGACAAATGGGAATAACTGTTAGTATTTTAAGGAATGCATGCACACCATAATCCATTGGGTCTAATGTAAGGTATTGGGTTGGCCCCTCTTAACTTATTACTTCACCTTTTATCATTTATGGGGAAGAGTTAGTATAGTTGTGATGGAAGTTTATTATTACCGTACACCAAAGTCATCCACGCATACACGAACGAAAGAGACTCATGACTTGGACAATATATTTTACGTTTTATTAATGTCAAAAAATGGTTGGCGAAGAAAAAAGATAACCGGGAGACCTATTATGGCGCTAGTTCAAGGTTAGTTGTGGCCCCTCTTGTCTTTCCACCCTAGCTTCGCCCTAACTGACTGAGAACTTCTGAACTAACCAGAGCTATACTACCACTAATGAAATTATTATGTTTATACGATTATTATCGTTTTACTATTTTAGCAACAACTTGATTCGGTTAAGTCGGGAAATGTCTTTTACTGGGCTGTTGAGCTCACCCTTTCAATAATAAATTATTTTCTGGTAATCAGTACTAGTTGGAGGTGGGAATTTGAGTGACCTACCCAAGTCGATTTGTAACATAAATAAATGGCTATAGTGATCGTTTGTACAATAGTATTCTTATGTATAATATTGCGTAACATATGTTTTGTACCTTCGACTTTTGAGCAATAAGAATGGCTTAGCCTACTTTTCGTAGGTTGCCGTCTGTTATGTTTTTCTTTTTCTTTTTTTTGCTAAAATGTAATAATATATAACCAAAATTGATTTACAAAACATCGGGGCATACCCCTACAAAAGACAAGCCAAATTAACTCAACATTTTGCTCACTAACCTGAATCTAGACTCCTGCCAAGCAAGACTAATCTCACTTAACCACTTCATGTCTTTGATCGACAGATTCTTGCAAGTATTCCTAAGTCTAATCTTAACACTGTCATACACTAATTTTCCAATTACATTTGGCATTAAGATTACATTCTCCAGCCTGCACCTATTTCTAGCCATCCAAATTTGATATATAAGTCCACATATCACCGCAGTTGCCACCTGCTTTTGGAGCCTGGACCTGAATCTCTTGTTTGCGCACCAAATTATGGTATCATTATCAGGAAAGTCAATCCCACATCTCTGTCTGATATCTTCCAAGCATAATATGCTGTACTTACACTGAAAGAACAAATGCTCATGATTTTCTGTTTGTTGTTGACACAAAAAGCACTCATCTTCATCACATATCCCAATCTTCTTGAGTCTTTCTTTAACTTGCAGCCTCTTCCTCAGTGCCAACCATGTTATAAAGGACATTTTTGGAACACAATGCCTGCACCAGATGAGTTTTCCCCAGATCACTTTGGGATAAACCTCCCTGAGCCATTTATAGCCTTCTGCAACTGTGTATTCTTCATTAACCAATATACCCATGCAAAATTCCTGTCTGAAAGTCTCCTTTATCTTACATATTCTCCTCCAATGCCAACTGCTGTCTGTAGAAGGGGTATAGTCCTCCCAGCTCAAATTCTTTATATACACAGCATGCACCCACCAAATCCAGAGAGTGTCAGGCTTGTAGAATAACCATGCCACATACTTCCCTATGCTAGCAGTATTCCACTTGATAATGTCTCTTATACCAAGGCACCTGCACCCTTTGGAATACAAAGATCATCCCAAGAAACCAAAGGGCTTCTCCTCAAATGTTCCATTCCATCCCATAGATAATTCCTACAGATAGCATTTATCTTTCTCAGAACTGTCTTTGGAAGAACAAACACCCTAGCCCAATAACTGTGCAAATTAGATAGAACAGCTTGAACAAGTGTAAGTCTCCCAGCATAGGACAACTTCCTAGCCCCAAAAGCTCTGATTCTGCTGACAATCCTCTTAGTAAGAATATTACAGTCCAAAACTGAAATCTTACCTGCTGTAATGGGCACACCCAGATATCTAAATGGTAGGCAGCCTTCCTTGAAGCCTGACATCTGCAAAATCTCTGCTCTCACATTTGTACTCACCCCAGCAAAGTACACTTCTGACTTCATATTGTTGAAACATAACCCTGTAGCTTGTGAGAATGTAGAAAAACCTCTAAGCATAAGCACCGTCTGTTATGTTCCAATAATGGTTTTGGGGCATGACACCGATACCTTCCGAAGTCTTGGGGACGCGGGAAAGGGGTTTAAAAGCTCGAAAATTGCAACCAAACGGACGGTATATGGTTGGATAAATCAAACTCGATACATGATACCCAGGAACGCGAACCAAGCGAGGCCTTAGTGGAATCGTCACTTCCAACTTTTTTTCCTGAATAATTCACTTCGAACTCTTAGAGTATGTTTGGATGTTATTTTGAGAGGAGAATGGAGGGGAGGGAGATGTTAATCCAATTCCATGTACGGATTGATAAGGAAATGGGTTGAAAGGAGATTCTCCAAAAACAATCCAAGTTGCAAGTTGAAGAAAAATAAGTTTTGACCTATACCACAAAATAGACCTACCTATCTACGAACCTGCTGTTAAAATTACAAACCTACTAGTTATCCCTTGATCATAAAAAAACTTATCAATTCCTTCATAATTTTACTAAGGGTTTTGTTACTATTAGCCCTTAAGGCTAATTATAAGAATTTATTTTTTTACTTTGATTCTTTATAAGTCCCAAGATAGTTAGAATCTCTTATATTATTTAATAAACAACACAAAGTGCCAAAAAGTTTGTGATCTCGTAATTAAAGAAACCCAAATAAAATCAAATTAATAAAGAGGTCCAACTCCCCACCCACTCTCTTAACCCAACTACTATATATCATCCACCACACAAGCAGCTTTGCCATCACCACCGCCTCCTACACTAACCACAACGAATCAACACATCCGCCTCCACCCCAATCAATGTCGATGCCGCCTTATCCAAACTGGTGAACCGTCGACTTGCCGGTGATGAGAAATGACACCCTTAGGGTGGGTGTGGTCAACCCTAAAAATCATAATTTTCAAAAGGCATTGTGGAGTTAAGGTGGTCGGAAAAAGGGTTAGGGTTTCGTTTCCAGGTGCCACTAACGCAACACCGAAAATCAAAACCTTAAACCCTTTTTCCGGTGAGGTGTCCAATCACCAGCAATTATGGTCGCCGATGAGACGTGATTGGTGGAAATGGTCGTAGTTGACGTTGCTACCTTTGATTGTGTGGCGATGAGTGGTGGTCAGCGATGAATGGTGGTCTCCAAGAGCTTGGATGAGAGATGAGCCCTCAAAAACTACACCAAAGGCCAATCACAATAAGCCCTCAAAATCCGTCAATGATTATCTATTATTTATTATCTTATGAATTCCAACAAAGATGTATAAAGTGCAAAACTAAATATGTCAAAGTAATTTTGAAACCATTGTTTCTTAAGAAAAATAATTCATGTTAACCCAATCTTCACGATATATGTTAAGGAGCGATTATACATACCAACAAAAATTATATGCCTAATAAATATAAATTATACAATGTTGTCATGTAAATTATACGATGTTGTCATATAACAACTATTACTTTGTTTTTCGATGTAGGAATCATCGAACAAGTCTTGTCGATTTTAGATTCGTGTCTGTTTGGGATATGACGAGTTATGTCAAGTTCGGGACAAATCGAGTTGCGGCGTGTTGTTTTTAATAATTATAGCTTTTAAATGACTCATTTTTATTAATCTTTTCAAATTTTACATAAGTGATAGATTTTACGAGTAATTATTAGTTAACACAACAATTTCATGTGCGTTGTTCGTATTTTTATCATAACTTTCACTTACGAAGTCAAAATGGGGCGGTACAAGCATCCACAGAAAGGTAGAAATGAGATCTATAAGACTTATGTCATGGTAGTTCCGCATATTTTGTACCCAACTAGTTTAGTCTAAAACTTTGGCTCAAACTCATAACGTTGGCTAAGGTTACGAGAAGCGTTTTATGTGCATGTTATTGTGGTCATAACTTGTACGTACAAAGTCGAAATGGGTCGATTTAAGTGTCTAGGTAAAGTTCGAAACAAGATCTACAAGAGTTATATACTCCGTATGTGATAATTCCCGAATTAAGCATATAAGTGGTCGATATTTAAGGTCAAACATAGCAAGTTGGCTACGTGAATTCGCTAAGGTTTTGGGGAACTTATACCCAACAACGACCATAAAATGGAAAACCTAAGTATATTCTCCTATAAAAATGGAGGGTCGAAATTTTTCCCATAGTGGGATAGGCAACCGTATGTCCTACATATAAGACAAAAAAAAAAAAAAAATTGGCACATGATGTGCACATTTTGTGTATATTCATCTGAATCGCTAAATGTCGCCCAAATTAGAGCTTGTAATGCCCAAAATGCCCTTATACACTAACCCAACTTCTCTCACTTCTTTCTCACTATCTCACGGGTCTCTCCTCAAACAGCTTCCTTCTCTCTCCTCCTCACCCAAATCTGAGAACTCATCCTCCCCAAACTTGAAACACACTAAACCGTCGATTCAAGGCCAACTCACCATTGAGATCACCTGAAGCACCCTTTGCCGTCGAACTCACCTGAAACAGCCAATCCCCTGACTCTGTCTGCTCACCCAGAACCTCGCGAGTTGTCTCGTCCAGGTGAAGTCGAAAGGCCGCCGATTAGAACCCATATCTTCATCTTCATCTTCATCTTCATATACAAGTGTGACGTGTGGGTGTGATGTTGATGTTTTAAGTTTATATGTGATTCATCTGGAAATTGTGTACGATTGTGATTCATCAATCATCATAAATTCATGATTCATGTCTCCTGGGTTGATGTTTGCCGAATGTTGAGCATAGCCGCATAGGTGTCCACATCATTAGAGATTCAATAATTTATTTATTTTTTACTTTTATTTTTTTTATTACGGACTGGAATTAGATCTCGCTATTAAATCACATCTTAGATAATTAGATGGCATGTAATCTAATTAACGAGGGCCTAAATTCGGATTTAAATGGTGGTACATTGTTACTTGATGCTGTAGATTGTCTTTATTTTAATTTTTACTACTCCGTTCATACTCCCTCCTCCTCAAAATATGTCATTATCAAGGATTCAAGGTGAGGTGTTTAGACGTAAATAATCTAAACAATAAGGCCAAAAATTGTAATATTATGAACTCTGATTTCGATACGAATCTAACGAGTATAACTTCGCCCCAATAAATCTGAATAGTTTTTTTTGTTAAAACGAAAGTACTCACCTCGTAAATTGAAAAGTCATACATTTCAACAAGGACGGGTTACAATTCAAGTACTCCGTACATCATATAATTTGACAATATCACTTTTAAGTGAATAAAAATCGAGACAAAGTTGTCAAAAAAAAATCGAGAGGGAATCGGATGAGGCTTGAAAATCAAAACAGTATGAAAAGGCGGATGATACTTATTTGAAGATTATTTTGAAGTTCCTATATGACTTGATTGAGGTTAATTAACTAAATATATTGTACGAAATACGGAATACTTTGTATGTTCTTATATCTATAAGTTCTGGAAGATCGGTACTCTTTACTTTAATCATTTTCAAACTGCATCATACAATAGGTAAACTATTTCTAATGTTTTGCTTGAATATGTAAGATAAATAAAGACCGTACAAAGTTTCGATTACTTTTGGTCATAAGACTCATAACTAACTATATGACTAGGTTTAAGTTAAGTACGACTGCAAGAGTAATTTGAAATCAAAATACTCTTCCGAGTTAGAATGAAATGAAATCTCTCATTATAACTCAATAACAAAACGTACTTTGACCAACGTTATACATGACAATAGATAGTTAGCATGTACGAGTAGGTCTTAAAAAATAAATATCAATTTATAAAATTTGATTAATCAATACGTATTATAGTAATTGGCAAAGATTTCATTAGTAAGTCTAGTAGGGGACATGCCATAGGTTTAGTGCAACACGTGAATGTTGTACAATTAATAATCGTTTATGATAAATCTAGTTCATTGCCAAAAATTTAATTTGAGCATCAGCAAAAGAAACGTTTAGCCTAACTTAGTCGCAAGAGGTAAGTCTCGTGTGCCCTTATTAATTTGAATTAATTTTCACGATCATCTTCATTCTCTAATGTACAATAATTTTAGAACATTTAGAAATTTTTCTATTAAAAAAAAAAGGTAAATCTCAAGTCCAACTTTATGCGTGGACCTGTAAGGATCATGTTTTTTGTATAGTGTACGGACTACTTATTAAAAGGTCCATGGTTAGTACATAGACCTGTTATTCACATGTCCCCGGTGCGAAAATGGACCTGTAAATCTCAAGTTCATGTCTTGAGTCTGGACTTTTAAACGTCAAGTGTATATTATGAGGGTGGACCTTTAAATGTCAGGTCTATTGTTTGAGCGTGGACCTTTAAACAATAGGTCCCCAATCAGTATGTAGGCTTGAGTTTTAAAGGTCCGTATTTTGAGCGCGGACCTGTAAACAACAAGTCCCCGTTTAGTGGGTAGACCTGAGTTTTACATGTCCAGCCTCTTTCTCAAAATTTTCTCAATGGTTCAACGAATTTCCCCATTGTTGATGTACGTGGAATGTCCAAAGTTCATGTGCGAGGCTTTTGGTGCTAATTTTCCAGAAATACCTTTAATCCCTTTTCAAGTTGATACAACTTTATTGAAGTACATTAAGATTGATTAATTGTGCTCATTCTTTTTTGATTTCTTAGATCCAAAGTTTCTTTTTTGTTTGTTCTTCTTTTGTATTCGAAGTAGTTAAGAGTTAGAGATTGGGGGAAGAGAATGACTTGGGACTTTGGGAGTATTGGGAAAGAGAGAGAAAATGCTAGGGGTAAATATGGAATAGTAGTGTGATATTGTGGGCGACATTTAGTCCCAAAGTTTTTTTTATACTTGGTAAATACTCCGTCTTTCCTCACCTTATCTCCCTCTCCCTCCTCAGTCTTCACCTACCACTACCCAGTTTCCACGCACCCAGAATCATCATCATCATCTTTGCCTAAAATCATCATCATCATCTGATCTTTACCCAAAACCATCATCATCATCATCTTTGCCCATAATCATCATCAACATGTTCCCCCTTATATCATCCAAATTCATCATTATCATCAATTTATCCCGCTTAAAGCAAGCATCTGACCTGACCTGCTGACCACCACCTCAGTGAGATCTACATGCGACCGAGGTTAACTAAAGTCGACTGCCACCTCATTCAGATCTACATCGTGACCCGTCGTTGCCGATTGAAGCTCTGCCATCAGTTACCTTTGCATGTAGATACCAGATTTCATGATTATTAGCGCCAACATATGGTACAAATATACTCCATACGATTTTGTACAATAGACGTGATGAATTGTGTATAATACTATATGAAATGACATAGGGGCCTCAAATATACTCTGTATCTACTAGCTCGTTTGGATTGTGGGATAGGAATTAGGGGGATAAGCGATGGGATTAAGAGAGGGCAATCACAATCCCTTGTTTGGGTAAGTGTGGGATTCGAACATAAGAATTAGGGTGGGATTGTTATTAAGTTGTAAAATGACAATATTATCCTCTACAAATTAATGTTCTATTTTTCTCATTTTAGTAATGGCAAATATGTCATTTTAATAAGATTTTATCCCTTCTCCTAAAATTTGCCCCCCTAGGTATTAAAAAGGTGGGATAAGAAATTCCCATCATTCTTATCCCACCAACTATTCTCCATTAACAAACATGATAATTTGAGTGTTGGGGATAAATAACTTCATCCCTCAAAACAAACGACTCCTACGTGTTTGCCACTGTGGGTTGCACTATTCACCATCCAACAGTGTGCAAAATTTCGGCCTTCATAAAAATGCATGGTTGTGAACTTATTTTCTATAGCTAAGAAGTTAACACATAGGCAAGCCCATTGCAAAGCCCTTAAGTCAGATATGGTGGCTTGACAATCATGGGCCACCATTAGCTGTTTTTGGGTCTGGCTGGTATTCGGCAAGGTGTTTTATTATGGGCCGACATCCTTCTCGAATATCGGGTATCCGCTATATTAAATCCGACATGGTTTGGATATTAAAATCCGATATCCGAACCTATTCGGATCGAATATCAGATATTAAAAATTTTGGTTTTCGAATTCGGATATCCCATCCGAAACTAGATATCCGAAAATGCTCTACCCTACTATCTATCTCCAAGAATTCTGGAAGGCGTGCGGAAAGCCAGTTTGAGCGAAGCAGAGGCGAGTTGGGATTAAGTGGCAGCCACCGAGGGAGGGTGTGGTGAAAGTGAATGTGGATGGGGCTATCGATGATGGGGGAGAAGGCGCCAATGTGGGCTATATAGCTCGGGATGCGACGAGTGTTGTGTTGTTCGCTGGAGCTAAGTTTCTAAGAGGAGTGTGGAGCCTGATGATGGTATAAGGGCAGTTAGGGTTGGGTTAGCTGAGGTGGATGAAGATGGATCTAGTCGGTGATAATCAAAAGTGATTGCCAAAGTATCGTTCTTGCTCTCGGCACGAGGAAGAAGTTGGCAAGGTCGTAAGGCCGTTAGCCGTTATTTTAGAAGACTACTTTTATTTAATTCCGTCTTTTGTTTCGGGTAATTTTAGTCTTACTTCAAGGAAGCTAAATGAGCAGTTGCAAATATAATTTCGATATAACACAGCGTGAGAATTGTACAAGGATAAAGAACTACTACGTCATTGTTGATTTTCCGGTTTTGATGATAACAAATATTGTTGCATAATTAAGGTTAGTAGTTTGATTGATGTGCTTATTGAACTAACCTTAAACTTGTCGAGTTGTTTGGTTCTTTATAAGAACAGGTTTCACCAACGATGGTGAGTTGAGTTTCAATGGAACAACTACAAGTGTGGTGCAACTACAAGAGACGTCAAGATTATCTGGTTTAGTCGGTATAGATCTCTTGTATTAATCATGGTTGATGCACATGGAAAAGAACTTTGCCTTGAAATAAACAGAGCAGGGAACAGAGCATGGAACAGACTCATAGTCTTTGTTCCATACACTATTCCTATGCATTCAGATTTTACAAAACGTTATACGTGATTTTGCCAGAAACCAATCTTTCATAAAGATTGTGATTTTGTCTCAAAAAAATTTTAGTAAAAATGATTATCCCATAACTTATCCTATTTTAGGGTACTATCTTTCAAAGAGATTTTCATATTGTTTTATAAGATCATTTTCTAAAATACTTTCTTTAAGTTGGAAACTCTATCTTTTGGAATATCTTTTCTTAATCAGTTTTGAGACCTAATCTCTGTTATAAGTAGAACACAAATCACGTTGTTTTATTCACGCACGCACCTTGAGATTAAAAAAGTTTTGAGCTTAAACAGTATTTCCTAAGGCAAACAAAGTTCCTAGTGCGTCATCTTGATTTAGGGCTTATTGCATCTCTCCTGGCTTTCGAGAAGCTTATCGAGATAGCTATTCTTTTGTAATCTTAGTTTTCTTAAGAGTGTTGCGGGTA
>JBBYHQ010294578.1:0-21313 GCA_038382645.1 Spergularia azorica
TCACGCACATTTATAAAGAAAGAGAATACAAAGCCAGCTTGTCTTTCATCACTTAATTCTGCAAAATATGCAAGGTCGCCAATATAGATACAACACTGACCACTTATTTACGACCCCAAATTATGCACTTGAATCAATCTAAGTTTAACTATGAATGGATTTATAGTTCCCTAAACAAACCACCTCAATCATTTTAAATTTCGGATACACACATAAACTAAAGGACCTGAGAATTCACTCTCTACAAGTATGCATGAGACACATTCTAAATACCATCCTCCCAAAGCAGATGGCTCAAAGTCCAGACCACATTGCGAAACAACATTACAAGTAAACACCAATGCAACTCAATCTATACGCCTACACAATAGAAATTAGTGAACACGAAATTGACCCAAAGCACGTGGTTCAATATCCAAGAGCATCTCTACATTGCCAATGCTTATACCATGATTAGAGCTCGTCAATTTCAACAGTTAAATCAACAAAGTTATCAACTTTATCCCGTTTTACAGTAAATTAATGGCAACTAAGGTGGAAAATCAATAATAATAATAATAATAATAATAATAATAATAAAACTAAACACTTGAACGCACAAACTAACATAGTCACAACCAACACAATCAATAAAAAAAAAACTAAACAATTCAAAGCACAAACTAACATAATTTATTGTCAAATTTCTGGAATTGAACATACAGTCTAGCAGATGAATGAAGCAGCGGCGTCAGGCGAGAATTTGAGCCAAAGGAATTTGAACATACTCCTTAATAAATCTGATAATTTGGAGAAAAATATATGAATCAAAGGAATGATTAATCAAATTGATATCGCAGGAAATAGAAGCAGAAACTCTTCAGGCCAAATAATCTAACCGAAAAATAATTTCTAAAATCAAGAGAAAAAGCTCCCATTTCTTACCGAACGAGAGAGATGTGGGCTGTCGGCGTGATTGAAGACGGTGGCTAGATGTGCGGCACCTGAAATTGGGCTGCCGGCGACGGAGGAGATGAAGCCGTCGCGTGTCAGCCGCACCTGAGATTGGTAAATCAAAGTGTGAGGCTGATTTTCTTTTGTTTTTTTAATTTCTTTTTGCTTTATTTTTTTCTCAATTAAATTTTGGCTTTCAGATGGGTAAGCGCCAACTATCGTGCAATATTGCGCCAACTTTTTTCATTTATGCGCCAAAATACTGAAATAGATGGCTACGCTTTTAGGGGAACGCTTCCAAGAGCGCTCCAGACGAAAAATAATTCCCATATATCTATGGTTGTATTTATTCATGTATTACTATAGCGACGCTATCAAGCAACGCTTATCAAAGCGCTTCTAGTTTTGTTCATAAAGTAGCTCTCCAACACTTTTTAAGAAGAAGCGTCCCTAATAGTGCGTCGCAATAGGCCTAATTTCTAGTAGTGGCGGGGCACGGAGCACGCTAAAGACTCAATCGGCTATTATAATAATAAAATAGTTATTTGGCTAGTTTTGTAAATGTGTGCTTGTTTATTGTAATAAAAGTGGTGCGTATCTACTTGTGTCTTGATTTTGTGCTCATTTCCCCCTTTTTGCCTTGTGATTTGATTTGACTTACTCGGGGACGAGTAAGAGTTAAGTGTCGGAGAGTTTGATATATGATTAATTTGTCCCCTTTTTCATGTGATTCTTATCCTCCCGTGTCCTAATTTTGATGATTGTATAGTTGTTTTCCCGCTTTTTTCATATATGTGTTTGGCTTGCTAAATTCAATGTCATTTTGCAAATTCTAGTGCATTTCCTATTTTACACGAGAATCGGGTTCTGCGGTGTCCTTATGGCTTTTGTAGGGACACCTACGGAGCAGAACTCGAGGCATTGAAGAGTCAAAGAGCTGAGATGGAGTTTCAAGCGGGACCCTAGGCACGGAAATCGAGAGTAAGGGATGAGAATATAAGCTTGGAAGCAAAGAGAGGGCAAACACCTGAGTTGAAGACTCTTCGCTCAAGGGGGTAACTTCAAACAATCATATCTCAAGTTTTAGAGCAGATATTTGAATAAATCAAGTTGGAGATGGAAGTTTATCTCGTTATCTTTCCAATGATATATTATAAGCCCAATTTGACCAAGAAACAAGTGAGATATGACCTTCCAAAGTCAAGTGCGCGCCCCACTTTTTGACCGCTCGGCCATACGCTCCGAATTGCTTTTTGACTCGTTTTTTCATCATTTTCTTTTGCCCACTATAAATACCCACCTAACCTGGTTGGGTGAAAAGACTTTTCACTTTTCTTTTTTTTTCCTTAGATATTTTTAGGTTAATTCAAAAGAGTATCCAAAACTCTCTCTCTCCTAGTTTGAGTTTGGGTTTCTCCACCTTTGTAATTCTTACATCCTTTCATCTTTCATTTTATTCAAGATTTTCTCAACAATTATCAATAAGTTCTATTATTAACATAATTCAAGTTTTATTCACTCATCTCCTCTCTTTATTACTTCATTTTCGGTAACAATTTTTCTCCCTTTTATCTATTATCAATTATATCTTGTTTTAGTTATCGTTAATTCATGTTTATTAGTTGATTAATTAGTTTAACCATCCAAGTTTGAATATTTACCCAATTTCTATGTTTAGTATTATGTTTAGAGTTTTTTTAATTGTTATTAGTGTTAGTTTGGTCATGTGTGAGTAGTTTCTATAACAAGGGGTGAGACTAATGGGTTAAAGTTGTGAACTTTATGCTTAGGGGGGGGGGTTGTCTAAATGGTAATTACTTGAAAAACATGCTACTTCATCACCTGTCTAATGTTTTAACGATTGGTAAATATAGATGACGATTTATTTTACTTATTATTGCGTTTTAATCAACATGGGAGACTTGAGATTGAAATTGGCGAATTAGACTTGGGATTATTGATTAATTGTATGAGAGTGAATAATTAGGTATTAACCCTTGGTTAATTGCTTGAGAGAGAATTAACCCTTCTTTTTGGCTTTGATAAATTGTTAGTGTGCATAATTAGGCTCAATTCAACGACCGTAAGCTAAATACCCCAACTTTGTACCCGTGAACCTCTCTAACCCCTAGCGCCCGTCATTGTTTATCCAAACTTGCGTTTTCAAAAAAATTAGCTACTATTTAGTTTGTTTAAATTGTTGATTAGTAGAAGATAGTTAGTAGTTTAGACTAAACCATTAATTCTTAATTTGATTAGACTAAAATTAGGACATAATTGATAGACAATTACCCTGCGTCCTCGTGGATTCGACCCTAAGCTATGCTACGATGATTAGATTTGCTTGAACTTAGTTTTAGGCATGTCACTAAGATGCATTTTCCTAGCAAATTTGTTGAATGGATCGTGGCTTGCTTGAACTCTGCCCACTTTTCGTTAAACATCAATGGTTCTCAGGCTGATTTTTTCCCTGCAAAGAGAGGATTAAGACAAGGTGATCCATTATCACCTTACCTATTTGTTATCTGTATGGAAGGGCTCTCAGAATGCTCAGGTGCCTTAGTCAATCAAAAAGATTCAAGCAGCATCCAAAATGCAACAAAATTTCCCTAAATCATATGTTACTTGCTAATGACCTGCTTATCTTCTCAAGAGGTGACACCAGTTTAGTGATGGATGTGGCTGATAACCGAAATAAGTTATAGCGTCAATCTGGCTTGGCTGCAAACCCAATGAAAACCAACATTTATGTTAGAGGAGTCAAGAAGGAGGTTGTAGATGACATTACCAGAAAGACAGGCTACTCAGTCGGTTTATTCCCATTTAGAGCAACATTAAAGCACTGGGCAAACACTTTCATATCATATGCTGGAAAACTGCAACTTATTAACACTTTCTGGGACTCAGTACTTCTGCTGCCAAAAATTGTTGTAAAGCAGATAAGTTGACTTTGTATAGAGTTTTTCTAGGGCATGAATGAGCAAAAAGGAAAATTTACTTTCCTGAAATGGAGTTTCTTATGCTCCCCAAAAGAGGAGGGTGGTTTGGGTATCAAAGAGGTTCTAAGCTGGAATAAGACCTTATATGCAAAATGGATTGTTAAAATTCTGCATCAGGAAGATAATATTTTGACAAAGTGGATAACAGCTTATTACTTGAAAGGTAAATCTCTCTGGAATGTCCTGGTGCAAGTAGATTGCTCAGCTGCCTGGAGGAGTGTAGTGCATATCAGGGACAACATTTAAGCTGCCTATAATAATGAGGAAGATGCAGCCAAGCAGATAAGGAAATGGCATTGAGAAGGGCAGTAAATTAGCTTATGACCTGTTCAGATAGCCGAGGAGCAGAGTTGCTTGAGCAAAAAAAGTCTGGGATTCCTGCAATCTGCCAAATAGTGCAGTCATTGCTCCTCTTGCTATTCATAATGGCCTCCCAAGAGTAGAAAAACTGCATAATAGAGGGGTGTCAATGACAAATTGGTGTTGTCTTTGCAGGAATGCCGAGGAAAATGCAAATCATTTATTCTTCAGTTATGATTTTTCAAGAGAAATTTGGGAAAGTACACTCATATGGCTGGGTTATCAGAGACGTGCTTGGTGCCTTGCTAGTGAAATTCAATGGTTCAAGAGGATGGTGAAGGAAAAGGAGGGAAAACACCATATGATTAGGTGTGCGTTCACTTGCACAATCTATGAAATATGGCGGGAAAGGAACTTTCGAATTTTCAGTGATAAGAGTAGAAATTGAATTCAAATTGCAACTCGTATCAAATATCTAGTATGTGTTAGAATTATTGATAGGTTTAAGAATTGTATCCCGAGTTGCTAATTAGGTAACATAGTGCCTTGATTCTGAAGGGTGGTACTCTGCTACCCCTTGGGAAAAGTCTGTATTTGTTCTTCATTTTCCCTATATGGAGAATAAAAAGCTAATTTTTTTTTCCAAAAAAAAATAATGTAGGTAGGCCTAGAACTCAGGCTAGAGCACACCCAGTATGAAGTCTTGTACCCAATCAGATTGCTCAACCTACAACTTAACCTGCAGCCCATACTCCTGTTTATTTTACTCCTACAAATCCAGTAACAATTCCAAGACCAGTGTCTACAAATACTAATCCGAGCTCAAGGAGTACTAATAGACAACTTATACTCACACCACAGACACTAAATCAATTTGGAATACAAAATCTGGGTATTTCTTTTGCAACAGTTGTGAGATGAGAAGCTACACAAGCGGATGGAAATGGTAGTGTGAGTCATGGTCTTGTTGACCATGGCTAGTTTAGGCTTCTGGAATGTTAGGGGCCTGAATAGAACTAGCAAACAAATGGAGATCAAAAGATTCATGACTATGCACAATGCTAGATTATTTGGCCTTAGCTTCTAGAAACGAAAGTGAAATCTAGCAATAGGATTCACTCGAGTTTCGGTGAAGGCTAGAGTTTAGTTACTATTAAGAATACGCACCCTGGTGGTAGAATCTAGGTGATGTGGGAACCAAATTCAATGAGTGTCCAAATCTTAAGAGTTACTAGCCAACTTATACATGGACTGGCAACCCACATTGCTTTGAATACAGATTTCCATTTTACTTTTGTCTATGGGATGAATGATGCAAAGGAATGACAACAATTATGGAAGGACCTGGAACATATAAAAAGTGGTATTAATGGAGCTTGGATAATAGGGGGTGATTTTCAATAATGTGCTCTATTCCAGGGAAAGAATTGGAGCTCGTGTGACTAATGCTCAAGTGAGAGAGTTCCAGAATTGTATTCAAAAGTTTGGTCTGAATGATCTCAAGACTCAAGCCTGCTTTTACACTTGGAACAACAAACAAGAGCAAGACTAGAGAGAGTTTAGCAAAATTGACAGAGTCATGTGTAATGATGATTGGATCCTGCTTTTTCTTGAAAGCCAGGCATACTTTTAACCTGAAGGTCTTTATGATCATAGTCCTTGTATCATTAACCTTCAAGGGGAGAGTAAAATGGGAAGGAAGAGTTTCAAATATTTCAATATATGGAGCAAAAGTCAGGATTTTGAGCATATAATAATGAATGTATGGAGTAAAAACATTATTGCTGGTACCCCTATTTTCAGATTGGTTCAAAAACAAAAGATTTTGAAAGGCCCTCTCAAGACTCTAAACAAGAAAAGTTTTCAAATGTGGAAAGGGATGAGGCAAAGGTTTACTTTGAGCTTCTGGAGATCAAAAGGAGCTGCGAAATGACCCAGATAACAATGAAATCGGAGAGAAAGAAATGCAAAAAGCTGATGAATATAAATTCCTCCACAAAGCAAAGGAAAGCTATTTGAGGCAAAAATGCAAGGCTACCTGGATTAAAGAGGGTGATGAAAACTCGCTCCTCTTATTTTCACTCTGCCATCAAAGCAAGGAGAACTAAGAATTCCGTGAACCAGATAAAAGACATCCATGGTAAAGAATTGAGGGATGGCAAAGGCATTTAAGAAGCTTTTATGGAGTTTTATACTCAGCTACTAGGGCAGGATACAGACTGCACTAATGTCCATATCCCCACTATTAGAAAAGGAAAGATAGTCACAGAGGAGATGGAAAAGAGGATGCTGAGAACTGTCACTAAGGAGGAAATCAGAAAGACTATGATTGAAGTACCAAGCCTTGGGCCTAATGGTTTTTCTAGCGAATTTCACAAAGATGACTCTTGGCATATCATTGGAGATGAAGTATGCAAGGCAATCATGGATTTCTTTGATAATGGGAAAATGCTGAAACAATTAAATAACACAATTCTCACCCTGATTCAAAAGATAGCTCACCCATCTACTGTGATGGAACTTAGGCCCATAGCTTGTTGTAATACAATTTACAAGTGTATTGCAAAGCTTTTATGCAATAGAATTGGGGAGTGTCTGCCTAAGCTGATAAGTGATAACCAAGGTGCGTTTGTGAAAGGAAGGGATATTGTGGAGAACATAATGGTCTGCCAAGACTTAGTAAGGAAAAAAAACATGAAATTAGTGTCCTCATCAAGATGCCTGCTCAAAATAGATCTCAGAAAGGCTTATGGCACTATGGAGTGGAAATTTGTAAGAGGAATGCTTGAAGCCTTGAATTTTCCTCAAAAGGTCACTGAAATGGTAATGGAATGCCTTTCTACTCCATCATATAATATGGCTTTGAATGAGAACCATTTTGGCTTCTTTAAGGGTAGGCGAGGTCTCAGGCAGGGTGGTCTTTTTTCCTCCTTGATGCTTACAATTTGTATGGAATATCTGACAAGGATTTTGAATGCGGTGGGTGATAAGAGAGAATTCAGATTTTACCCTAAATGCAGCAAGATAAAACTCAATCAACTTTGTTTTGCTGATGACCTTCTTCCTTTCTGCAAAGGTGAAGTGAAATCTGTAATGCTCATACTCGAGGCTTTCTCCACTTTTTCTAAGACATTAGGACTGTGTATGAATCCTTCAAAATCTGACATTTACTTTGCTAGTGTCAACTGCCATACCAGAAAGAAAATATTGAGTTTTTCAAGATGCAAGGAAGGTGAGTTCCCGTTTAGATACCTGGGGATTAAGATTACAGCTGGGAGGTTATCTATAATGGATTGTAATATTCTTACTGACAAGATTGTCAAGAGAATAAGAGACATTCGTGCTAGAAAGCTCTCTAATGCAGGGAATCTAGGTTTAGTAAAAGCATTGATGATGAATTTACACATTTACTGGGCAAGGGTGTTTGTGTTGCCAGAAACAGTCCTTAAAAAGATAGTAGCTACTTGCAGGAACTTTTTATGGGATAACAATGATCAAATAACGAGGATTCCTCTAGTAGCCTAGGAAGATGTGTGCAAATCAAAGAAGACAGAGGGTTTGGGTTGACCTGATGTATGTTTTTGACTGGAATATTGCAAGCATTGTCAAATATCTCTATTGGACCTATATTAAAGCAGATTCTCTCTGGATTAAATGGATTCATACTACCTATATAAAAGGTGCTGCATGGTAAAGCTAGGAACCTCCTGAAGATCAGATTCCAGCTGGTGTGGAAGAAAATGTGTAGAGTAAAGGAAGTATTCAAAACCTATTGCAATGATTGGGGGAAGGCAGATTATACTGTTGCTAAAGGTTATAATAAATGGCTCAAAGGGGAAGAACCCAAGGTGGTCTGGGACAAAATAGTGTGGAGCAGACATTCACTCCCAAGGTCGAGCTTTGTTGCGTGCTTGCAATTAAAGGTAAAAGGCAGGCAAAGGAGAAAGTGAGGAGGATCGGCATATGTGAGGAGGATGAATGCTTATTGTGTCAAAATGGATCTGAGACACATGAGCACTTATTCTTCTCTTGTGCATGCATATAGTAGGAAATGTATTAAAGTTTTGAAAAAGAGAGTTGATATTGATATTCCTAAAACTAATTCCATTTTATGGTGCTCAACAAAAAGATTTGGATCAAGAGTGAAAAAACATGTTGTTGGAGCATTAATATGTAACATGATTTACTATGGTTTTCAAGGAATAGAAGCAGACATGAGCAGAGTATCTGAATGCCTGAGGTACTGGTAAAGAAGGTAACTGATGAGATCAGAATTAGGCTAAGGAACATTCAGCAGAACTTGAAAGAGAAGGACAAAGCTTGGCTTGAAAGTAAAAATTTGATATGATGTCTAAAATAGGTTGTCTAGTGTTGGCTAGATGTGATGAAATTGTCATTTTTTTGTTGTTGTTGTTGTTTTTTTTTTTTTTTTTTTTTCGGGGGAATGCCCCTGTGCTTTTTGTAACTATCTTTTCATATATATATGGTAGCTTACTTTTCAACAACAACAACAGAAAAAAAAAATCGCAGGGAGGGAGTATTATGCAACATATAACACCGATTGTTGTATAAATTAAACCGGTGTTACATGTCCTCGTCAGTTTTATTTTCTTTTCTTTCCAATTATTACATTAATTAGGCAATTGTTGTGTTAGCTTTTTAATACATATCACATTGGTTCAGTTGACTGATAACGGTGTCTTACACTTTTATAACACCGGTTTTCGTTAATCTAGTATTATATAACCCCGTATACAATGCTATATCTGTAGTAATGTGGATGTGGGCGGTGGAGTTGGTGGGTGGGGTTGAGGTTGGGGGAGGAGAGAGAAGTCTGGATTTGGAATTCTTTTTGTGTGTTATATTTTCTTATTTCGACCATAGCGGCCTCCTAGTGGAGCTTTGCTAGATAAGAAGGGAGGCCAGGGTTCGAACCCTTGCATTGCACCATAAAACTCAAGTGGGCCAAAACAGAGACAAAACAGTTTCGATTAAGTGTTAAATAAGATCAATAAAGCAGTAATTTATCGAAACTTAGGAAGGGCCATGGCCCCGCCAAGAGTGACTTAGATCCGCCTCTAAGCGCCCAACTCATTGGATCACATTCCTCATGAAGGTTCTGTTGGAGATAGTCTTTTACAATATGTTTTTGCAAAGTTAAAAAGTCCCACATTGGAGAAATGAAATTATTTTGGTGGGTTTATATATCCTACCTCACTTTACTAGTTTGAAAGAGTGAAGTGGTTCATTTTGGAGGGAAGTGCAAGTGTGATTAAGATATATTATATACACATTTAAAAGAGGATTACGGTTGGCCTAGTGGTTAGAAACTCAACCTGCCTGGAGGTTGTCCCGGGTTCAAATCCTCATACCCCCACCCCCGCAGCATTAGCTGCTCCTTTGTACCAAAAAAATATACACATTTAAAAGCACTTAGCACTTTGCACGTGTGCGAGTTTAAATAAGAATTAGCGGTTTTTCATTTCCTTTATATTTTGTAATTAATTGATTTTATTAATGAATTACGGTTTAGGATAATTGACACTTATTTTCGCACCCCTTAATCCTCTATATAATAAGGGTTATGAATAATCAATTCCTTAATTACGTTTTATCTTCCTCCTCTGAAATTTCTTCAAACACATAATGATGTCCATGGAGATTACTTAATCGCTGTTAATGTAATCTAGTATTAGGGGAATCCTAGGGGTACTTAGCCGGAAACCCAACAACCTTTGTAGTGGGGGCTAATAATACCTTAAGGACAAAGATTAACTCGTGCCTGGCCTAATTATATTTAGTGTAATTTAGATTGTTGTAATTTTCGTAGTTTACTTGTAATTTCGTACTTGTAATTGTATAATTTCCTAACAGTTTCATGGACTATGGTGTAACAACTCTCCTAATGAGGCCATAATAGTATTATCGATGTTGCATTGAAGTATTTGCCGGCATCTCAATTACTATATTCAAATATTCAATCTTAATGGTAACACACAATTTGTTTTTTTCGATTAATGGAAATAATTTTTTAGTAAATAGGGTAAGACAAACCTTAAAATTACTCAAATTATAATCAACGCAGAAAAAACAAACTAATTATTCTATTATTAGTGTCATGAAAACAGAGCAACAAAGAAGCGCATGTGAAATTGTGAATGTGTGATACGCGTATAACTTAGTTTATAATACATGCATGCGAGGTGTATGATTGTATACTCCCTCTACCGTCAATTCGTCAGACGATTGAAAATCGTTATATATACTGACATTTTAAGTTTCAACCAATACGCTCATAGTCACGTTATAAGAAAACTGATACACTTTATATTATTTCTGGTGTATAAATTATATTTTCTTATATGCTGGCAAACCAATAAGCGCATAGTTGGACGTTAACTATAAGTATGTACTCCATATAAAATACAAGTAGAGTGTATAAGTGTGTACGGTGAACCAATTAACAATGGGGATGGAGGAGACAACTGATCGATTTGGACGTAAGTGGTGATTAATTAAGCATAAACGTGTACTTTTGTAGCATAAACAATTGCCAGTGGTAACGTCTAACTGTCTAAGTCTGAGTAACAATCTAAAAAACAAAGCACCATTTGACTCAAGACAGATCATGAATTCAACACTATTGTCCACACTACCAGTAAACAAGAATGTACCCTACAAATCAGGACAGATAATCTTGTGGAACATGGGGTTGCGTATCGAGTTTTTATCTTGATTCTCTAGCCGGGATGTGAGCAGAACACATGCAATGTATTCCCTCTGTCCAAGCATTGGTGTCACTGGTGTGATAAGGGCGAGAAAGAAAGGTGTTCGCCCAAACCCCCCAGATATTAGTTTTTCCAATCATTGCTGAAGGTCTTAAACTCTTAATCCTTTCTTACACATCTTCTTCCAATACCAACTAGAGTCATCAGGTGGGATCATATAATTATCCCAATCAGCTCATCGTATGTATATATATATATATATATATGTTATGAATCCATTTTATCCATAAAAAGTCAACTTTACTGTAGATCCAATGCACATACTCCCATGTCTCAGGTTGGGAGTGAGGTGATTCATGGTTGTTATCATCCGATCCATGGTTGTCATTATTAGATTCACGCATGCCTAGTGAATGTTTAAGACTGTTTTCAAGCAAGCCTTGCAAGGCTTTCTTCACTGATTTATATTTTATAAGATGTTGTGTAGATGGATAAATGTTTTTTTTTTTTTTGACAATGTTTCAAATACAACGGAAATTAAAGCAAGTACGAGGAGGCGTTACACATAGGCAGGCCTTTCCTGGCTCCTATTAAACGAGGCAGGATCGAAACCCGAACCTCCTACAGTAAAAGACGTAAAAGGACTAAAGAAAAACGAGAACAACTTAAGTTTCTTAAATAGGGTCCTGGGGGTGTGCTCCTGGTATACGAACTTCCTTTTTTCTCCACAGAGACGAGGGAGATGGGTCTCGGAGAAGCACTTCGATCGTTTGCGGAAGTTAAGACCAAACTTGCGGTGAAACAAAGACGACCTGGTAGACTTCCGCGGCTCTGCAGAGAAAGCAAACAGGGTAGGCGAAAAGAGTATTACCTTACCCGTAGAGCCAGGCGAGGATAACACATCACTCATTGTGGAGTCTTCAATAAACTGGGTATCAAGATGTAAAGATGAGATAACTGGCGAATCTGGTGCAACTGGAACACAAGGAACCTCTTCCGTGTTTGGAAGAGTAATGGGAGCCACTGCTTCCCTCGAGACGAAGTCGTGGGGGGCTTCCTTCATGATTTGTTTTTTGGGGGCAATAGCGCGAACGCGCATTACCGAGATCGAACGAGGATTAAAGAACTCTAATTCCTGACCTTGTTCCAATTTTGACCAACCAAGCAGAGATACTCGCATCACCGAAGAAGAATGTCGTTAATTGGCGAATGTGTAATATTTTGGAGCCTCCAAACTAAGAGTCCCATCGACAACATTGCTCCCAATGGACTCGTCAGTAGTACTACGACAGTCAAGGTCCATTTTAATTGGGGCAGAACCAGTAATGGGGACATCGTTCTCATGGCTAACATTCAGTGGAGGAGAACCAACACCTGAAAATGGTGGTGAGCCCATAGGTAACTTCTCCACATCTTCGAACAGACTCACAGCAACACTACTGTGGTTAACACAACTTTCAGTACCACACAGATTATCAACACACAATAACGTAGGAGAGGCAGCACACTCAACCGACATATCACTTGAAGGGGACTTGACGAAGTCACAAGCAACTAAACCAACACTTGAACCATCAATTGAAACATGCTTTGAACTTGGTGCAACACAAACATCACCTTATTGAGCACCAAATTCAGCATTAGAATTAAGTGTTAGAACACTTAATCACGGCCCATCAACAGTTTGGAGGCCTGTAGAAAGCGATGAAGAGGAGTAGTTAATCAGACTACCCACCCGAGTAGACTCTTCTTTCACTTCTTTGTTACTAGGTTCAATTACGGACGCTTGCAGTAAATCCTTGTATGCCTCCCCTAAATGCCCCAAATGAAGGAGAGCTGAAGCTCGACGAAAGAGAGCTTTAACATTCAGGGGGTCGAAACCTAAAACTAACGGGCACAAATCTTTTGCTTGAGCAAAGTTACAGACTTTGAGCGCACAAATGGCTAAATTCAAATTGAGGGAGACTGCCAAATCCATCACAACCAATTGAGCTTCCTCATCCAAAGCAACCACAACACAAAGGGCCTTAATAGCCTTAAGATAAAGCATAGAAGCAGCTCTGAAATTTTTCTTTTTGAATAGAGAGTTGCCTTCCGATTTTAAGGCAAGCATATAGCTCGGAATTTCCTCGGGGCCTTTCAATTTCTCAGACATTTCAATCAAGTCCTTGTCATGCACACTGACACCCCTAAGATGGAAGAAGCTAAGAGCTTGTTGGACAATTTCGACATCCATAGTCACAGTCCAACAAAACAGAACAACAAAATTCACCCCAAAAAAAGAACCCCAGAAACAACCAAAGAGGATTAAGAACAACAAAGATAAATCGCAAACATTTTCTCCAGGTAGATGGATAAATGTTGGACGAGGGTTTATGTGGTTTAGTGTTTAACGTCGAAGATTGTATGGATGAAAATGGACTCGTGCTCTAATTATAAATTTGATACTTAAACTTCACAGATTATAAGTAATGAGAAATTTCTCCCCTAGGATTTAACCAAACAAAAGGAATGAATCATGTGAAACTTTAAAGAAAACAGGAGATTAGTTTTAGACATACTCAAACGCAACCACGATGGCTAAGAACTTAAACCACGAAAGCTCGAGCCACGCTGGCTCAACGAAACCACGAAGGCTAAGATTTGAGAGAAATCTCTTATAGTCATTTATATATCAAGAGCTATCTTCTCCCTTAGAATTTGCACTCTATATAAATAGAGGCATAAAAGATCGATAGCTAGTTCTAGTTCATCAATGATAAAAAAAAAAGGTCTCAGAAATAAAGACGTCATGATAACATCAATATGTGGCTCCTATAGAGCGGCTTTGGGAAGTAATATGTGGTCATCCGCAAAGAAGGAGGTGGGAAACTGGGGGCTCAAACTAGGGTTTAAACGAAATAAAGTTTGATCTGCCGGTACACTTTTTCCTAGTTCTAAAAGACTTTGTCAATTTTAGTAGTTAACAACGTCCTCAACTCCTAACTCAAGTATAAACCAGCCTCCCAGGACTACTCAATCTGTGCTCAACGCCATGCCCTTCGCATCTAATGATCGCTATCCATTCTCATTTCATCTTACAAAATATACCAAAACATTTACTTTGTCCGAAGGGTTGAGTATAACAAAATCCTTGAATTAATTATGTTAATTGACCCAACTAAATGCTGAGTTAACAAAGTTAGTAATTAAACGTAGTTTTGCAAACAACTCATGTGGGTAAATGTAAAAAACGTAAATTTTTTTTTGAGAAATTGTGAAAAATGATTGAAATGTAATGACAACCAAACAGCTATACTCCATTCTTCAATTTTATATTGGATATTCTCAAGATTTCCGCTCATGGCATCACCACTAAATTTATAATGTAAGTCTACGAATTTTATACGTTACGTGAGTCTATTGAAAAGTCCCATAATTAATTACTAATTAGTTAGGCCCCAAGATCATTAAAGTTGTTAGACTATATCGCCAGGGTATATCATTATATCAATGAGGTTTTAATCGATGCATTTTTAAAGGAGTAAAACGCGATGCATGTATGCATTATTATTTGTCTATATGACATCTATAAAAACAGGATGAATGAGTGAGTGTTTTCATGCAATTTGGCATACACATACACATACAACATACACATACACATACCCATTATACACAAAATAATACAACGTAAGACACAACAGTATACTTAACAACTTAGCTAGCTAGACAGCATGTCAGAGTTAAACGCCACGCAAAAGTCGCTGGTTTTCAAGGTTACGAGAAGGGAAGCCGAGCTGATCACTCCAGCCGAACCCACCCCTCACGAGGTGCTGGATCTCTCGGACTTGGATGTCCATGACATGCAGTTCAGTCAGCGAACCCCAATTATCCAGTTTTACCACGGCCGGACCGGTGCCGGTGCGCAACAGGATCCGGCCAAGGTGTGTAGAGAGGCAGTGAGGAAAGCCTTGGTATCGTACTACCCGTTTGCGGGTCGGGTTAGGGAGATTGTAGGTCCGAGTAGAAAGCTGGTGGTGGAGTGTACCGGAGAAGGGATCTTGTTCATTGAGGCTGATGCCGACGTCAGACTCGAGGAGTTTGGCGATCTTTACCCTCCCTTTCCTGGATTTGCGGAGCTGCTCCATGATCCCTTGGGCAGCTCCGCTGGAATCCTGAATTCGCCACTGCTTGTTATTCAGGTGACCCGCCTCAAGTGTGGCGGGTTTGCCTTTGCCATGATGTTCAATCATCTGATGGCCGACGGGCAAGGGCTGGTTCAGTTCTTAACTGCCATTGGTGAGATTGCACGTGGTGCGCAATCTCCGTCAGTCCAGCCCGTTTGGATGCGTCACCTTCTGAAAGCTCGGGTTTCACCTCATGTCACCTGCGTCCACCCTGAGTATGATCCGACCCCAGATGATACGAGAGCCAATATTGTGTCCATCAAAGACATGGTCTCCAAATGCTTCTTCTTTGGTAAGTTTCTCTCTTTTCATTTCCTCGTTTTCCCAATACTATTCCAAACTATATACTATATTGCCGTCAGTCATCATGGTATACGTTTAAAGAACTTACATAATGTGGCCTTGTATACTTGATTTATGTATTTACTCTCGTCAATCTATCTTTAATTATTTTATAACTCAGCTGTATTAAAATGATCTGGTTTATACTCAAGTGTACAGTACTACTTGGCTTATACCACTAATCTTCGAGCAAGGACGAACTAACTAATTGCATAGAAAACTATAAGAACTAGTCACACATACAATAATTTCAAAGTTCTTACACTTATTTAGTTATAGCAATGTTATTAAGAAATGAAATAACATATCCTTTTCCTTCTAACAGGACCTAAGGAGATTGCCACGTTGAGGCAAATTCTCCCGGCTTACCTACAAACGTCGTCAAAATTCGAAATCATAACGGCCTACGTTTGGCAACTCCGTACCAAGTCCCTTAACCTAGACCCAAAGGAGGAGGTTCGCCTAAGGTTCATGATCAATGTGCGCTCAAAAGCTGAGCCACCTCTACCGGTCGGCTACTACGGCAACGTCCTCACATCCGTTGTCGCGATATCGACCGCAGGGGAGCTGTCCAATAACCCAATAGGGTACGCCATAACACTCCTTAAGAAGGCAAAGAATAAAATAACGTCTGAGCATGTCAAATCTATGGTTGACCTTGTGGTAACTAGGGATACGACGTGGTGTGAAGTGGGCCGAACCTTTTTGGTCTCCGAAGATAGTCGGGCTGGATTACCCAAGATAGACTACGGGTGGGGTATACCCGCGTACGATGGGATCGCAAGGGACAATATTGGGCCGATTCCTGGGCTTGGTTGCTATTTTATAACTTGTCCTAATTTTAAAGGTCAGAGTGGGACTATGGTACCTCTTTGTTTACCTAGGCCAGCTATGGACAGGTTTGCCAACGAGTTTAATCATCTACTATTTTCCCTCGGCCAAGGGTGGCAATCGGTTGAATGGGGTTGCCTTCGATCTGCGTTGTGAACTTGTGATAAGTTGGTTAGGGTTGCGATGTCATTGTTGGGTCAGGTCTATTAGGTCAAGGACAATTTCTCGGCTACGGTTGGTGGTATTTTGATACCACGCACCACTTTTTTTATATTGTTTGATCATCTTCGTACTGGACGTAGACCCGTTTGACCGAAATCTCACTGATAAGTCGGTCGATCTGCTAGTGCCTATTGTCACTCATTGATACGATGTTGCGTTGTTGTAGCTGTAAATTTTCAACGTGTGTATGTAGCTGCAATTTATTTTTTTTTTCTTTTTTTATGAAAGTAATAAATTTAATCGATCAACATTTTGACTGACTGGTAAGAAAAACCCCGGCGACGGATTGGCTAAAAAACATTATTCCATTTTCCGGCATAGTATCTTCGACCTTAATTATTTCCATACTTGTATCATCAAAATACATTTTCTAACATAATAATAAGTTTTATTTTTATTTTTATTTAGACGTTGTCAAAAAAATAAGTCTCTTTTTTTTCTAAAATATCTCAATAAATATTGAAGATACAAACTTTAATAAATATTGAAAATAAAAGGGAAAATTTTCAATGTACCCCTGAGGTTCCCAAGTTTTTCAGGTATATCCCTCAGGTTAACGAGCTGTCCAGCGTGCCCCTGAGGTCGATTATTATATTATTTAGATATATCAAAAGCTGACAATTTTGTTTACAAGTTATAACATTTGACTTAACGACACCATCGCCTAATACGACCTGACTTCTACTAGACTTGGTGATTCGTCCTCTCCACTAGCATGTGACCCTATACTAGTGCACCTCACAATTATCAAAACACAACACTGCCCATTCCAATGAATTAAATGGACAGGGGTAACTCAGCAAAGACTAGTAAGTTCATAGTACTTACGGCAGACATATAGGATTACCGAGGTACACATGCCCTCATTTGTCCGACACATTACGGTCCTATGACCGACGACGATCGGGTAACCAAACCCATTATTCATGCGCTGACCATTTATAGAATAACATGTCATGCTAGCAATACATATAACATGACCTTGGCAATACGACCACACGCACGCGCCAATAAACACAACAGGATATTGCAAGCGCTCATACGACATAGTAGGGCTCACAGATAACATAGATCACGATAGCAGATCAACTCTAGTATATCAGATTCTATATACAACTACTTGTCTAGCATAAACCCCTTCGACAGTGCAAGTACAATAGATGATCATATATCAAATCATGTTGCATTATATAACCTCAAAAAAAAAAATCATGTTGCATTATAATACTAACACTTTCAATTAAGACTCCATATATCAGGAATATCATATTTCACCTCTAAGCACAACTCGAATTCAAAAGTATAATTCATGGAATCACATTTCATATCATTCATAGTTTTGTTTCATAACTAGACTATACGTTTCACTTAGCACAATCGTGTTCAAAGCATAGCTCAATACAATTCATAACTTGCAAGATACAAATTATACTTTCGTTCGCAATAGGTAAGGGAACGACGCGAGGGCGACAAAGATCGCATTCCGGGCTCACTCGCTTGTTGGGGAACATCTTTCCTTCGTTTACGTAAGCCTTAACAGTCATTAGTGTGCACACCCCTTATAGGTCCTTACCCAAATTCAAGGTAATCTCTCCTAAGTTGACAATCAGTATTTCCCATCAGGGTCATTTCAATCACGTAACCCAAATTCGAGGTTACGACTTTCCGTCATACGTTCATCACCTCATGGTAATCCCCCGACTCCTTAACCAAATTGCCATCTTACTTACACATAGCATGATTAGTGCATCAACCATCATTTAATAAGATATCAAACAACAGGCCAGGTGATTAGTCCGTCAATCACAAGCCACTATACATTTACATTAGGTGAATAGTTCGTCAATCACTAGGCACAACAATTTTCATTTACATCGGGTGATTAGTTCGTCAATCACCTCTTATAATTCATTTCCTTACATCAGGTGATTAGTTTGTCATTCACCCTAACAACATTCACTTCAAATACGGGATTGAGACAAATCCCTAGTACTTAATTAGGTCTCAACACTCATATATACATTTTAATCATATACTCATGTAAATGTACAGCGCATGTGTACTCACTCCAAAAGACATGGTTTGGCGTGCCAAAGACACGGTTGGCTAGGTTTGGCGTGCCAAAGACATGGCTGCACCGGGCCATGGTGCCAAGTACCGTGTCTTTGTGTGCCAAAGTCACTAAAAGACATGGTTTGGCGTGTCTTGGTGCCAAAAGACATGGTTTGGCTAGGTTTGGCGTGCCAAAGACACGGTTGGCTAGGTTTTACCGTGTCTTTGTGCCAAAGACACGGTTTTACCGTGCCATGGTGCCAAGTACCGTGTCTTTGTGTGCCAAAGTCACTAAAAGACATGGTTTGCTGTGCCAAAGTCACTTAAAGACATGGTTTGCTGTGCCAAAGACACCCATCGTCCTGCTGTCTTAATCGACCAACACCCTTTGTGGGATCTAGGTTAGCGCGTAGTTGGGCACCGTAACCCGGCTTCTTGTTCATCCCGCATCGCTAGTTCTGCTTACCAAAAATGGCCATAGACATAGACCACGTTCACATCTCAAAACATCAGTTACTAGTTCATTATCATATAATAATGCACACCTTATGCATAACCATGCACTACTCGCCCTCAAAGGGTTCTATTCACATAAATTATGACTCGACGCATCATATACTATTCACATGTAGTTAACAAAGTCATACGAGTCATGGCCACTCATATTATTCATACGCATTCATATACGCATGCACTAGTAGCCAAAAGATACATCATGTGCTAAACCGAGCTTCCCTACACCATAACATGATTAAAATAATCAATTATCATTCATTCATTATCATAACATCATATATTAGCAGTACACTTTCTTCATATTGCTCACAACGACCATACGACATGGTAAGTATGAACTTAAGCTCTTAACTATCCTGAACAGCTCCATACCACGAACCAAGCATCAAAAAACTTCCATGCATCATCCTCCAACGAACCATATAACCATGGGACGGACATCAAATTACTACACATTAGCATTCTACTCACCAAAAATCTCCCAAAGACACCTAGTATAACTTGTTGAAATTGAATATAACAATAGGTTACACCCTCTTCATGTTTCAAAACGCATGACTGGAGTTTAGATGCTCATTTTGGAAAGAATTCCTTATTCTTTAGGCATAACACCAATGGGAAATCATAACATTTTCTCTTAGGGTTATTTCAACACATTAAACGTCAACTTTCATTAAATATTCAAGAATTTATGACCCAAATACCAAAACTGCTCCAAAACAGAGTACCATAAACACATCCAACTTCTAGGGATCATATCATCATCATAACGACATCTTTTAAAGCATTTTAAAAGTTTATGATAAAGAGCTTCAAATGAAATTAAACTTTAGAATAACGACACAAGGGTTTACTTTAGAATATGATTTGGGCAACAAAATCATAATGAAAATGAAATTAACCAATATGAGTTTTTTACCACATATCGTAAGAGTAATTAGAAACAAGAATCAAGGATCGAGCTTACCAAACAAAGAAGATATGGCCAACATATCAAAACTGGTTCAAAATAGAGTTCAGAGGACACCTGAACTTGTAAAGCCAATAACGAGATCATAGTAAACATATTTGAGCTTGAGGTCTTCTGAGAAATTGTAGAAAACTAAGCATACTACAATTTAGAGCTTTGTTTCACCCCACAAGCATAAACAACGAAGGATATAATGGGTTTTGAAGTTGAAGCAGGTAACTAGAATTACACGGGAAGGAAGCAGTTCGGTGTCTTCTTGTTAAGACACGGTTTATGCTGAGTATGAAGCACTTTGGGGGTCCCATTAGACACCAACATAAGGTATTATCATCTAGGAGTTATTTTTTTATTCCCGGTACCGCGTGCTTACGAAATAAGATCGATTTCTAGTCCCGACACTACAAAAAAGCTTCTAAAATTATGTAGGTTGAGATTGTGTAAGTTGAAAATGAACATGAAACTTGTGGTATTTGACCATATATATATCTTAAGAAGAGCTCCTCAATTGATACAATGAAACAATCACAATTTTGTTCAGGGTTTACGGTTAGAGATTACTTAGCGACTAAGAAAACGTTTATTCAAGATTAAGAAAGCTATCGAAACGACATTGGATTGAGAATGTGACCGAACATTCCTTAAGTAAAAGCTCCTCCATAAACTTAATGGTATCTTCTCATTCCACAACCGAGATCCCTAACTGGAGATCAGGAGAGTGATTAATCAAATCAAAGTGATTAAGGAACCGGCTATTGCATAACTACTCAACAAATTAGGATTATTTGATAACGAGGATCAATTAGGTGAACGATAGTGGCTATTAACTGACCGAGATATTTTTCGTCTATTGTTTTACAAATGACTTTAATTGCTTTCGAATACTTGATCATAAACAATCACAAACCCCCATTGGGTTACTTTGCATACATAGATTGTTACCGTTCTCCGTGGATACGAACCTTACTTGCCTATTACCGTGTTTTACGTTACCATTGATATTTTATATTTGTAGGCATACGACTTTAGCCTGTCAACTATCCCATAAGAAATTCCTACAGATAGCATTAATCTCTTCATTACCATCTTTGGAATGATGAATACTCTAGGAGAGAAATCATGCATGCATATGCAGTAGTACTAAAGTAACTCTACGGGCATAAAAGAGCTTCCTAGCACTAAGGCCCTGTTTGATAGGACTTATTTGCAGTAGTATTCAGATCAGTTCAGAATCATTCAGATCAGATCAGATCA
>JBBYHQ010294666.1:0-21286 GCA_038382645.1 Spergularia azorica
TAGTAGTCTTGCTGTCATTAATTTGTTGTCCAACTTTCTACTAGCACAGATAACATTGAAATGATAACTCGTCTTTTGCTCAATTTGTGGATAACATTGAAATGATAACTCGTGTTTATGATAATTTATTCTAGCCCTTTCTACTTGGCGTTACTCTAAAATTGTTGTAGGAGGACTAGGGTTATTGGTTGGAAACCCTTTTTCACTTTTATATTCGACTACAGCTCTCAGAAGCATGTTGAAAGATTAATCAAATCTTCGTAATGTATTTGATAGCGCTCTGGTCAGAGCTTTTGCATCCTTATCGTTATCGTTTCTGTCGCATCCTGTGGTGGTGACCATTTATTGGTCCGAGACACCAAAAACATCTCTTTGATACTTAAGGTTTGCCATTTTTTGTTTGCTCTTTTTAATAGATACAAAATGGAGCCTCCTTTGTAATTGTAGATAAAATCTTAAATCCAAGAGATGGAAGCCCAGCCTTGCTTTTTCGAGGTATGATTATACTCAAAAGTCTTCCAGAAGTCTGAATGCACGCCCTTTATTGTTTATTCATTTTATAAGATGATTATTTTAACTTGTCTAAGGTCAATTACCTTGTGGCAGATGATGGAGGGGGAATGAACCCAGAGGCTATCCGGCGTTGTATGAGTTTTGGATTTTCAGACAAGGAATCTAAATCAGCCATTGGACGATGTACGCCTTAATCAATTAATTCAACCTTTTCTTCCTTTCTCTCATTCTGTCGAAACGTTGTTGACTAATAGTCTTTCAGATGGGAATGGGTTCAAGACCAGCACCATGAGACTTGGAGCTGATGCTATAGTCTTCAGTCGGCATGTTGGAAATGGGTGCGTTTCTTGAAGTTTTAGTCAACTTGTATAAGCCATTTTCATTCTTCACATGAGTGTATGACATTTGATCAGGAGTCATTGGTTCAGGAGTCAAGGCATATATTACATTTGATCGACATTCCATTTTTCCTATCTGAATTTAGGACATTTATTCATGCTGTGGGTGATCATTATTTGTAGGTTGTAGTATATGATCTAGTGAATTACATCACTTTTTTTTTTTTTGGCTGAGTAAACCTACAAAGAGACTACACAAAAAACGAGGTTGGAATTATATCTCTTAGTTTGTGAATGATATCGCTTAATTTGAATTTATCCTTTTTTATCGAGACTCTTTCTGGAATTAGTAATAGGGGAGACATGGCCACATAGTACGCATCATCATTGAGCATGTCTAACTCCATAAATTCTTATAAATCTAGCACTGTATTGCATCATATGGAAGATACTGCCAGAAATTCCAACGCAGCCATGTTGATGTGTATTATATTGCCCTGTTTTCTATTACTGATTCCAGAAAGATGCAATAAATGTTAGTAATACGCAGATGTGTTCATCTTTTTGCCCCCAAGAGAGATGTTTATCTTTTCAAAGTCACACGACTCCATTCGTTCTGTTCTTTTTGGGCTTACATTGTGTGTGTCTGTGCTGGTGGTGATGTACTGATGTCGGTGGTTTGCAGGCGGGGGGTTTGGTTGACTGTGACTACTTTTTCATCGTTTATAGTTGGTGATTATGCTTACCTGGTGTTTGTTTTATGATCAGGACATTTACACAAAGCATTGGACTTCTTTCTTATACGTACTTATCCCGAACCGGTCTTGACCGGATAGTTGTGCCAATGGTATGTACCTGTATTTGGTGGTTTTACTTGTTGTCGCTAAGTTTATGTTTCTTTCCTTGAATAGGTAATATGTTAAACAAAGTTGGTCTATATTTCCATTTTATCACCGAATCTTGATGTCTAATTCTGCGCAACAAAAGCAACAACAAATCTAGGCTCCCAAAGATTTTTGGGTCTGCTAGCATGGACTTAAATTTTTTAAGAAAATTTGACAAAGGGAGAAGTAATAAGAATGGGATAAAGCAATGAGAGAAAGAGAAGGACATAGATTAAATGGAAAGGATGGGAGATACATATCCATGTATAGCCATGCTCAACTACAGTTATTGATATGGATTCTATTCGTCTACTTGGCTCTATTAAACTTCACTCTCTCAATGCTTTTACTTACCCTATCCATGTCTTCTTAGATCTCCCTCGAACATCATTTCTTTACTGTCAAGTCTCTGCTATTAATAATCTCTTTGTTTCTATCCATTCACTTTATGAGGAACTGTGTCCTTTAATGTTAGGGAAGTCTAATGTTCTTTGGTCTTGGAGTTTGAGTTCTGAAGATTTATATGATTTTGCTATTATGTTGTATGTAATAACGGTCACTTAGTGCGTTGAGCTGTTGATTCTGTGACTGATATCTTGGTGGTCCTTTTGGTTTTATAGGTTGATTATGAGTTCAACGTATCGAGTGATACCTTTGAGCCTTTATATCGTTTTGGTCAAGAGCATTATCAGACAAATATTTCTATCATTTTGCAGTGGTCGCCATATTCAACTGAAACTGAGCTTATGAATCAGGTTAGCTTAACGTGAAGTCTTTGTGTTTAGTTGCTTATTTTTGGGCAAATTGAGGATTAAGTCACCCACTTTTAGTAACTTCAATACGTCATCTTTACCCCAGCGCCATAAAGGGTCTGGGGGGTCGGATGTACGCAAGCCTTACCCCTATTGAAACATAGAGAGGCTGCACACGGATGAACCAAAATAAAAGTTGCTTTGAGAATCGCATCGACTGACTGCTACTTCACAACATATTCAGCACAGACAGTTTTAGTCACTTTAATATAAAGATATTATATGCCATTATAAACTAGAACGTCTTGCATATGATATGGATTAGACATTCAACTTCAACTTGTGATTACATCAGCGGAATGATGAAGACAGTTTTTATTGCTTTGTCTTTGTTTATCAAATATATTAAGAAAACTGAAAATGCCGCTGGGTTTCAGAAACGGTTCAATCTGTTAGTTTTGAGTCATTACTTGTCTCTTGTTTTTTTTTTTTTTTTTCTCATCTTTGACATACCTTTCTTCTTGTTGACTTTTCAGTGACATTATGATAAATAAGTTATAGATAAAATTTGGTTCCTGCTTCCTGAAGTAACCCGAGAGTTTGATATTATGTGGGTAATTTAGTGGGATAGGAGGTCGACTTTTTGCTGTTAAATTCTACATTAATGGCCAAAAGTACAATATACTGGATTTTAGGAGTCTGCACCTAGGCCCTACCTAATCCTCCACTCTTTTTCCTTGTTCTTTAAGATCCCAAGCTCCAATACTACAGCAGACCCTACCCCTCTTGAAAGCCACTACCAGCCACTGGTGGCCACTGTGACCTACACTGCCATAATCAGGCCCTTGAGCACCAACTATGCTAAATGTCTTCTCATTCATCTCCTAATACCCTTTCTGGTATCTACTTTGTTTTCATGTTAGATAGAGATCATTCACTTCTCCTCAATCCTCCTATTGAAACTGCCTATGTATTTTAATCATTGTCATTTCAGCCTCTGTGTCTCACCTAGTTGTACAGACTTTAGCAGGTCAATTCTATGGCTTGTAGGGTTTTGTCAATTAGTTGATATGAGGAAATGAAATGCAAGTTTTTGTTTTTTATAAGGTTGCTTGGCTCCTCTATTCTCTAACGTGCTTTAAGGCTTAATTTCTTCCTGACTTATGTGGCAGTTTGATGACCTTGGATCTCATGGCACCAAAGTTATTGTCTACAATTTATGGTTATCTGATGATGGATCATTAGAGTTTGATTTTGAAAGTGATCCTCAGGTCTTAAAATTCGTCCTTCACCTTTTTCCAATTGTTAACAGAAGTGACTTTCTTAAATTCCCTGCTTTCCCTGATTGATCTTTAATATCTGGTGATAGGATATCCGCCTGCGAGCTCCTGATAAGTCTAAGAAAACAGCATCAAATATGTTAGTAAGTGAAGATCATATTGGCAACCAGTATCGGTATTCACTTCGAGTAAGTCTTGGATCAAGATAGTCCTTCATGCATGAAAGCCTTTTCTTTTTTTTTTTTCCGGTTACAATGAAAGCCTATAAGATATGATGGATATATCTGTTCCTTCAGGTATACATGTCCATTTTATACTTGGATATTCCACAAAATTTCAGAATTACATTGCTTGGGAAAGATGTGGAACATCACCGTATAGCTCATGATCTCAAGTATCCAGAATTCATATTGTACAAACCTCAAACTGGCGGCGCTAAGGAGGTTATCTCATTTTTCAAGAATCCCTTATTCTTTCTATTGCATTTCTGAAAATTAGAGTCTAGTGGTTGTTCTTCCCTGGCACATATATCTCTGGAAAACAATTTATTCTCAAGAACCCAACATCCACGAAACATGTGTTGCAGAGCAGTGTCACTGGTTATGTGTGCTTTCCTTTACATTTTACTCTTCTCAATGGTGGTTGTTTGACGTTTTAGTCCAGGGTACTTGTGGGTTTGTCTCTGCAGCCCTGAAGGTGTCCTTATGAACGGGAGATGCATTAACATATGTTTTTTTCACTGCCATTAGATAGCATTTCTCTGTCAAGCACTTGGGATGTGTGGGGAAGGCCTCTATGGGCACTTTAACTCAATTATGTTAAAATTGTCTTCTTTTAAAAAAGCATACCTGAGGCGCAAGGCCTTTCACCCCAGCTGCTTCAGGCGACTCAGCCCTCAGGTTCCAAAAAGGTGCAGAAATGCGCAAAGAGGCGCACCAAGGTGCAGGCAGAAAGGCGCACCAATTCCCACCCCAGGCGCTGGGCTATGCATTTTCCATTTTTTTCTCATATATCTTTACTTCTATCCTTTTCCCCTTAACCCCTATTTTCTAACTTCTTTACACTTTTGCCTTCTTTAAATACCAAAAAAAGGGTAACTTTTTGCAAATTATGGTTTTGAAACATATTTTGTTTGCTAAATAAGTGTGCCTCGCGTCTATGAGGCGTTCGCCTCCTTTGTGCGCCTTGCGCCTTTTTAACCCAAGGGAAATGTAGAAAACCCAAGCTCTGCTCAATATCTGGACTTATTGCTGGATTCTAGCTTTGTGAAAGATCAATGCTAATTGCAGTCTTCAATGGCATAGTTGCTTGTGTTATGTGCTGGAGAACTTGTAAGACTGGTTTCTACTTTCTAATTATTTCTTCTCCGGGATTTGGCTTGCCATCTTTGGCTCTGGTGAATTGGTGTGTGATGGGAGGAGGGATGTCTTGCCAAGTTGCCAGTTGGGAATTATGTTTATGCCACTTTGGGGAGTTTTGGGTGTATCTGAGAGAGACATGCTGAGGAAGGTGTGCTGTCAGCAGTCTTTTGGTCTTTTGTTTGTAGGAGAAGACCCGCAGTTGACGGGTGTTGTCATTATATATTCTTTTAACAGCAGGCTATCTAGCATTTTTGTTGTTTAGATTGCATTTGCATGTAAAGGAGTCCCAGTAGCCTTCTTCAATTGATTTGGTCCTCTCTGCTGGTATAAGTTTGTAATCTTAATCTTGCGCATGTACATTTTCCTTATGTCACCTCATGTTTTTGTTTCTCGATACTCTTTAACCCTGAGATCTAGCTTCTTTGCTGTTTGGTTTTGCAACATGCGTGGGGATCCCCTCATATACTTCTGCTCGGGCTTTCTGTTTATGTGGTTACATGCTTGTCTTCCGTTCTTGTTAATATGATGTTTTGTCAATGTTTTCCTGGTGGAATATTGTCGAATGATTGCTCAACTTGCGATTGCTTTGGATCAGCATTTATCTTAGTTATTTATTTATATCTATATTCCGTAGTGTAAGTATTTCTGGCTCACTCTTTGCAGGAAGTTCTAACTACAATAGGATTCTTGAAGGAAGCTCCTCATGTATATATACATGGCTTCAATGTTTACCATAAGAATCGGCTTATTCTGGTAAAATTTTTGAATTCATGAATAGCATTATGAATAATTGTTCTTGTATTCATTTAAAATCTCGCTTGACTACTGCATGAACTTATGTGCACTTTAGGTATATGAACACTCTTACCTTTTCTTTCCTTCTTTTTATATGTGACATATCATCAGCTGTGGTTGGAGCCTTGGAAGTGGGCGTTATTTCATTCTTAAAGTATTTGGCAACGCATTCTAGGACATGTCTCTGATATTCTAACTATCGATGATTTAGAAAGGGAACATGAATTGCTGTAATTTGATGCTTGATGCAGAGGATACTTTCATTTGCTCTATATAGTCTGAAGATTTGACCCCAATTCTTGATGGACAAGCTCTGTTTTATATACCATGAATGAATATGTGCCTCAAGAGCTTATAATGGACCTTGTCGACAACGGCGCCATTGGGATTTGGGGCTGTGTGACATGTACTCTATCTGCATACTTTAGATATTTGTGAGGGCCTTCTTGCCAGGAATCAGCTCAAGGATAGAAAAGTTTGTAATGAGGGCAGTACTAGTTTAGGAGAAACCTCGAGGGTGTATTCGTCTTCTTCTGCTATGTCTTAGTTCTATTAGTAATTGCTTCTGTTCATAATTTTGTTTTTGTTTTCCTGCAGCCATTTTGGCATGTAGTCAGCTATGCTGATAGTAGAGGAAGGGGGGTTGTAGGTAAGCTCTCAACGTTTTTTTTTTGTTTGTATTTATTTTGATAGACCGATCATTTACTTATTACTTTACTGAAAGTGAATCTTTTTAATTTTGTAATTTGCGCTTCGAATGTTGAAATGTTCTCTAGGGATCCTGGAAGCAAATTTTGTAGAGCCTACTCATAATAAGCAAGATTTTGAGAGGACTTCTCTTTTCCAAAAGCTCGAAACTCGGTTGAAAGAAATGACGTGGGAGTATTGGTAGGTACTCGTTTGTTGATTGTTGCTGCATGTTTGTGGGTGATGACTAATCAGATTACTATGTAGACTTCTCTGTTTTGTATTTCATGGAGCTATGTAGGTTCAGAATTTCAGTTGTCGATGTTTGTTTTAATATCCACTGTTTAGAGTTATTTGGCTGTTCAGTTATGTGTACGTTTCCCTTGAGTTCCTTGGCAATTAGCCTAGGATCTGTGCCACCATAAAACTGAGCCCACATGGGTTTAGGTCTGTTCTTGCATAGTTGCTTATTGATGCACTTGCTCGAATAAATTGTAGGGATTATCACTGTGGACTTATTGGGTATCAGGTTAAGAAAAATCTTCCAGCACCTTCACCTTCAGCAGCCTCATCCTACAGTGGCTTAAAGAGCTCAAAGTCTGTTGTTAGTTTACCTGCCAAACAATTCGTTCAGAATGCTCTAAGCAGCATCCAGCAGCACGGTAATTGTATTTACATCTAGAGACATATGCCCGGCTGCTACAGGATTTGTGATGACTAATCCTCATGATTTCAGGTACCAAAAGGATACATGACGATGTTCTTTGTGCTCTTGGGACGAAGAGGCAATATAGAGTAGGATCTACCGCCAACAATGTTGGGAATTCTCTGCAAGTTCAGGTGCGGTTGCGTGCATATTCTTTTAAGATTTACGGTAGATGTTTGAGGCTTTAACTCAAATGTGACAAGTGATTGCTTGGCATTAATTCAAGCCTTAATGCAGTATAGTTTTCCTTGTGTAAAGACTTCAGCCATCTTAGAGCAGCTTAACAACAAAATGTCATACTTGTCTGCTTTGCCTTTGGGGGTAACTATTGAAAGCCCCTTTTAGTGGTAACTTTATCAGGATTATCAATTGTTAAAATAGTTTTTTATCGTTCATCAGAGGGACTTGACCTTTCTACTAATTACATGGAGGATGGGAGGGAAAGTCATGGAATTTTACTTTTCTCACTAGTTTTCTTTGGGTTGGAACTTGGAAGATGGTGAAAGTAGTGGTAGGCTGAACTTGTGTAAATCAGAACTTAAAAGAATAGTGCTATGTATGTGAATAGAGTTAAACGAACACATATAAAGAGCCGGCATAGGAACTAATTCCTTTATACGGTAATTAGTGATATAAGGCTCCTTAGCCATTTGAGTTGTGCCTTTTGTAATGCTATCGTGTTTATGGTTTCAATTGTTGTCTCCGCATATTTTCTTTAAGCAGTGATTTATTTCGGCTGGTTGGGGGGAAGGGGGTGGGTTGAACAGCGTCTTAGATGTGGCATTACACTAACGAAGTCATTCTTATGCGCAGCCTATCAGTCTTCCCAAAGTGCTGAATCGACAGGAAGCTGTTGTGTTGATGCAGGAGACCGAAAAACTTCGAGAAAAGTAAGCATTTTGGCATTTAAAGCTACAAGGAGATAATGACATATCAGTTGCTTCCTCCCGATATCTCAAGTTTTCAAAATGACTCCGAGATGTAGACTTCTACGTTTGGTTTTCAATTTAATATTGTGTACATCTACTTATTTCAGGTGCTTAGAACATGAGAAATCCGAGGAAGAGCTAAATTACAAGGTGTGCTGAATACCCTAAAAATTATTACAACTCATTTGGATTCTTCTTTATGTGTGTGTGTTAAAATCGTTCCTTTGTTTCGTCATGTTCTTCGATAGTTAATTACAAAGGGGATGGGGTAAAAAAAGTAGCTGCACCCGTGAATAATATTGGGGTTTGGTTGTCAATGTGTTGTAGTCTTGTAGATAATGCTGTGTGTCACTGGTAGCTGTTTGATATCCTAACACTCATCTGCTATAGATATTTCACATAGCTGCCCATAGATCAGGGCGTAATTTGGTACATAAGCAGGTCAGCCGTTGCTGAACTTTGTATAACTAAGCTTTCCTATGCATGGCTTATGTAGGTAACACGGCTCAGATTGGAGCTTGAAGAGGCACAGCAAGAATATGCAAAAATGTTTGCTGAACTCCAGGCACTTGAGGTCAAGGCTGAAAAGGTAAGCAACTGTAATCAATGGTTTAGTTTAGCCTGTCGCAGAGCGTCTTGCACAGTCTAAAATTCTCTAGCTCAAAACTGAAGTCCAAAGGCATACGGAGTATTAGCCACAAGTTCAAACAGATTTAGAATATCTTCTTTAAATTAAAGCTTCTAAATAAACTGATGAAGAATGTAATGCCATATCTTTATTGACTACTCTGATTAACTTCAAACATCACATATCTTCGCCTAGCTGTCTTATATGTTCACAACACAAAAATGAGGAGTGACTTCATCATGATATGGTTTTCATTCAGAAGTTGGTGAAGTTAAGTGTCAAACACCTGAGTTCTGATCTGTATGGATTGCTGATTGTTTATTCATTTTATTATCCGTCTCCTGAGTTTATATGTTTGTGTTAAAAGTCGTCTATCTACGTTGTCAACTTCATTCGTTTGGCATGCAGGGTGTTTAAGGAGGTTTGGGGTTGTCCTGATTCATTAACTCTGCTTCACACAACCCGAAAAGCTAAATGGGTTCTGGAGTAGTAGATATGGACAGTTCACAGTTCTGTGCTCTGCTTAGCTTGAAGTAAAGGAAAGGCTACATGAAAATTGTAGCTTATAGAGGATGGAGGATGATTGCTGCATTTATCGAGCAGAGGTGAGTCTTTCCGACAGCATGAACATGATGCTATCAAGGGCTCGTGTTAATCTACAGCCTAGAAAATCGGGTGGCGTGTAAGCTCTGTTAGCTTGCTTATATGTCGTCGAAGGGGGTTCATACGGTGAAAGGAGAGTGGCAAATGCTTCCCTTGCTGTTCAACTTTAGGTGGAGCAGCCGTTACTCCCTTACGGGGTCCAAATGGTTCGGGTTTGAGTCGTCGGAAAGACCTACGTTGTATTTTTTATAGTCTAGAATCACATCTTCAGTAACTGGGAATCGATGTCCACCAATGCATGTTTGGGGGCTGTAAATGTCTCAATCTACTGTTATTCTGTTGTAGAGTTCTTATCAGCATTAATTTACGGTAGCTCTCTGTTCATTCAATTTTGAAGACGTGACAAAAACAATCAAAGGTTATTCCCAAAATGATAAAAGAGACATGAAATTTATATTAATTTGTTCCGCTGTTTAGTAATGCCTCAAATTCCTCATTTAGGCCTTAAAAAGAATAAAGCACTTAGTTTCAAGAGAAAATTAGGTAAGATAAATTGGTATAACATAACTTAAAACACAAAAACACCACCTAAAGATAAAATTTCCAGTAAGCATAATGTAACAAATTTTGATGGTTTGACCTCCATTGAGTTGGTGTAATTCAGTAATTTCTCACATATTCTTATCAAATGTTAATTTTCTAGTGGGAGCAATTGAAATCACAATAAATGGTGAAGATAACGTCGATGAGTGATGCTAGAATAATTGAATAAGTATGATCCCGCTATTCAGTCTCCAAAAAGCCTCAACAAGCCAAAGTGTTGTCGATCATGTTCTTAACGGTGTTTACGCTACCATGTCTTGTTTCGATTGATTCCTTTGTAAGCCTCAATGGCTCAATGATATTTGCTACTCCATATATCAAGCATTTAGTCATTATTTGAGTAGTTTTTTTTGTAGTCAATTGTAATCATATTAGACAACGAATAGTAAATATCTTCTTCTTTTCGACAATATTTACTCTACTATGTAAACATTTCTCTCTCGCCCGTAAATCTGAATCAATCTTATAAACAACCCTGATCCTCGGATTTTTTTAGTACTCCGTATTTTTTTTTTTATGATTTGCTCCCACGTTTAATCTTCAAGGTGTGAGTAACGTGGATCTGAAGTACAATATATATCCTTAGTATTTAACACTAGTCAAACTCTATCTTCGCACTTCTCCTTGTTGGCTTGTTTGGTTCCTTAATCATCACACTTCTAATTTTTCATCAAACAAAAAAAATCCCACAAAAATGTCCAAAACCCCCAAAATCAGCCTCCTCCACTTTTCATGGATTTTCCTCGTAATAATAATTTCTCCATTTTCAACCCCAAATGCTCAAACCATCATGCTCCCTACTGACCCACCATTATTAACAACAACAATAGCTTCTCACACAAGCTTCTTCTCCAAAGACCTCACTCCCTCTTCAACGTGTTCCGCTCCGGACCCGAACCTCAACATCCGACCCGTTATCGGTATCGTAAGCCATCCTGGGGACGGCGCCTCAGGTCGGCTTATGAATGGCACCAACGTGTCGTATATTGCCGCGTCGTACGTCAAGTTTGTTGAGTCTGCTGGTGCGGTTGTTGTTCCTCTTGTTTATACCGAACCTCGCGAGGCTCTTCTCCAAGTAAGTTTTGTTGGTTATAGTGTACTTACTCCGTTTCATTGTATTCTTTACATTACATTTGGTTTGAATATGCGAGATAAAACAGTTCCGAAATGATTGTGTTGTCGAGTTTTTTTGGTGTCACTAGACGAACTGTAACAGTACACGAGAATAGTGTAGTACGGAATATTACTTTGTTAGGGAATTTAACAATTGGTTTGAAAATATGCATGGAAATTCAAAAAAAAATGTTAATTTGGTGAGAATATCGAGGTAGTATTAAAAAAAGGGTAGATATTGATGTTGGATTTGTCAGAATTTATGTTGTTAGAGACTTAGAGTGAAATTGTATTCAGGGTAGATTAAAGTTTCAATCTTGTATGTGAAATGTACATAGTCGTGACTCGTGAGCGAGTTTATCTGGTAAAGTCGTTGATAGAGTATGATCTTAGTTGAAAGGAGGAAGAAATTTACTAGGCATTATGTTGTTTTGTTTCAGACAAATTTGTTGTATGGTAGATTGGTAACTGAGTGATATAATATATGAATGTGCTAGGCTTAGTTTTGAAAAGTGAAAGTCTTGTCAGATGTATGTGTTATTCTCATATGATCGAAAATTTGATGGGTTTTGTTGTGACTGATTTTGTGGTTGCAGAAACTTGAACTTGTCAATGGAGTGCTCTTTACTGGTGGTTGGGCTAAAAGGGGTCGTTACTTCGACGTTGTTGGGGACATCTTCAAGGTATGGAGTGTAAACTGCTGTGGCAATTTGGATCATAGATGACAAGCAAGTAGGCATTCAGTATTATGCGCCGTTTTGAGTTTGTTATATTGATTCTGAGGACATAATTTTGGGGAAAATATGGGGTTTGTTCACAATTTCAGTGTATTGATCATTGGTCTTTCTTGACTAAATTTTCCTTTGTGACTGTCTTCCTCAGAAAGTGTTGGAGAAGAATGATGCAGGACAGTTCTTTCCATGTTATGCCATATGTCTGGGTTTTGAGCTGCTAACAATGATCATCAGCAAGGTGATCTAGTCCTAACTCGATCTTTAAGATTGGATGCTTGTTGGAAGCTCTTCATGTGTATTCATATGGTCATAGTGTGTTTTTCCTAGTCGTGTAGGACTTTATTGGATGTTGAATATTTGAATTGAACTCTAAATGATACTGGTTTTACCGTAACTATATCACCACCTCATGTCCAAACTTCCAATGGTGAATAAATTTTTTTGTTAAATGTGATTGTTAACACATAATCCTTGTTGATTACAGGACAACAATATCCTTGAAAGATTTAATGCGAGTTATATGGCATCCTCTCTCCAGTTTGTGGAAAATGCAAGCATAAAAGGAACTGTTTTCCAGAGGTATTGTACTGTTCATGAGATGTAGATTGAACATTAAAATTTTGATGCAAAATGGCCAACTAGGTTTTACAGTGTCTTTGTAATAGACCTTTTTTTAAGACTTTGATCTAAATTGTACATTTGAACTTCTCTGCAACATAACATCTAGTTTGGTCTTATGGGGTTAGAAGCCACATAACCCATGGTTTATGCAGTAAGTGAAAACTCAAAATAATACCTCTTAGATAATTCTATACCTGTATGCTTCCTTCTCTTCTTGTACCTCAAGGGGGAAGAGCAACCAGGGGTGGGGTACGACCAGTTCGCAGAGCCTTCTCCAATTCATGGTTTACTTGTATGTTTAGCTAGACTGATAGTAAGAGTGAACTGTTCACTTTTGAACATATAACATTAAGAATGAAGTCTATTGGAGGAAAAATGTCCTTTGATTTTTCTTTATCTTTGAAAAATTTAGAGGAGAGTAATATGCAAATTGTCCGGGTTACAAACTTTTTGTCTCAGTTCCTCAACTCCATCTCCGTTTTTTCTGTTCCAGGTTTCCTCCTGAGTTGCTGACTAAATTGAGCACCGACTGTCTTATAATGCAGAACCATAAAGTGAGTTTTTTCATTGCAGTCACTTGTATAATGATATGTGATTGATGTGGAGCTATGTTGAATCACCGTTCTTTCACCTGATTCAATTCCAAGTTCTCGCTGCTGCAATTGAACTGTCTAGTAGGAGTTAGGATTATGTATTGGGAGACCTCTGAATTCTGACTTAATCTTTTCTTTTTACACTTTGATTATTGTGGAAGTGATTGGTTTACTGGATAATCAAATTGGGGAACTCTATGGCAGTATTGCTTATTTCAAACTTCAGACAAGGTGCTTTAATATAATAATGGTTTATCCATTAAAAGTTTATGTGCATTTCATCAAGTTATTATACTCAATTCTCATCTACCTGTGGAATGTTAACTGGTTAGCCCTAAAAAATCAAGTTCTTTGAACATGCTAGAGGTCCTATCAATTTTCAATTTGATCTTGTTTATTGGAGTAAATTTTATTACTCATTATCACATTTTCATCTTTTCACTGTCAAGAGTCAAGTTGATGCTAGACACCTTAGCAAATTTCAGATGTGAAGTAACTGTACATAGGTTTTTGAATCGCTTGAGTTCTTGTAATTGGACTCATGATGCACTTTTCTTTCCACTTTTGTATCTTAAGTCATAATCTTTTGCTGTACTTTATCTTCTTACTGAGTAGTAATGATTCTATTCCTTCCTGTCGACTATATAATTGAGTACCTTCTCATTTGACACATTCAATGGTTTTTGCGTCAACAGTATGGCATTTCACCTAAAATACTGGAAGAGAATCAACACCTATCAAGTTTCTTCAGAGTCCTGACAACCAGTGCCGACAAAAATGATAAGGTGCCATGACAAACATCACCGTTCTTGGTATGGAGATGATAAATATTTGAAGTTTTGTTCATGTGTTTATCTTACATAGAATTTCTGTGCCTGATTCATGTTTAGGTTTATGTATCAACTGCACAAGCTCAGCGTTATCCGATCACTGCATTCCAGTGGCATCCGGAGGTACCTCATTGATTATATTTGTCTCTGGTTCATAAGTGTCATAGCAAACAGCTTCTCTCAGTTTTTTGGCTTTCTTTGTTGGCACGGAATGATTTGGAGTAAAATTATTAGCAGATGTGGATGAACTGTCATGGTGTTATGACTTGCATCAAATCTACCTTTCACTTCCTCTTAGAGCTGACTGCAGCATCTCAAGTCTATACTCTCTTAAGTAATAAATTAGAATTAATGGCTTCTTGGCTGTTCCACTTTCACAATGACTGTATGACGTACATAAGAGGGTGAGGACGAGAGAAAAACAGTTTATGTGAAACTTGCCCTTTGCTTTTTGAAAAAATTGGCACAATTCTGCATCAGCTAAAAAATGTCTGGTAATTTTTCATTTCTAATTCTCCCATGAATTGTGTGGTGCCTAGTTGTTTTTCTGTTAGTATGTCATGGTTATAGTATCCTCTAACAAATTACAGATGTATAACTCTGCCTACAGAAAAATGCTTATGAGGGGGGTTATGCCATGATTCCACATTCGGAAGATGCCATACAGGTCACTCAGTCGGCTGCAAACTACTTTATCAGGTAATGTCAGATCCATTTAGACTTTACCTGTTCTGAGCTTCTATTCTTGTTGTCAACCCGTTTGTAGTGATGACTTGATGAGCTCGATTCTGATACGAGCACTTGTCATACGGAGTATTTGGCTGTTAAGCCTGATGAAGCTGTGTAAATCAGGGTCTCAGGAAAATGCATCTTTCTATTATCGTGTAGTCCCTTTTACCTTACTTGAATGTAGCTGTGTGTGTGTTCTGTATGCCCTCCGTTGCTCTGATTTACTTACTGCTTTCTAGTTAGATGAGTCCACTAGAATGAACTTTCTTTGCCCTTGTTGTTAAGATCCGAGAATCGTGAATGTTGCATCTTTATACTCTCTTGTAGATCAGTATGAAACTATGACCTATTATTTATTATTTAATGTGAAGTAGTTGCCTTATAGCCTACTCTATATTGGTAGGTAAGCAAATGCGAGCAAGTCCTTTTCTGTGCGTTGTTCCCATACTGATGGTAACTTCTAAACAAGAGAGGACATGCTATATGAAAGAAAGTTATTTGAACTCCCGATTTCTGAAGTTTTAAACGTCCAGATTGAGGACCTTAGAAATGTGAGAAGGAGGGCACACATGGAGACTCATACGGCCACTGGTGAACTACCACAACTGAAGAATGGCACAACTGTTACCAGCATTCTTAAACAGCCTAGTGAGGGGTTCCTTTGCATGCAGTCAAACTATGATGTCTGTAGCTTAGCGCCTTCCAAACTATCCCTCCTACAGAATACCTGCCTGTGACATATATGTTAATTCTTTAACCACGTTTAATAGTAATAGTTAAACAATCCACCTCTTATATTAGCCGAGTTATCCTTTAATCTGTTACCTAAGCATGTCCTCAAGTGTAACCACACTTGATGTTAGATGCTGGAGAAGCCTAAACTCACACTTCCTGTTTTTTTCATGGGAGAAGCCTGTAAACTAAGTTGCCCGTAATTTTGTGAATTTGGAGGTTTCATAGTTGGGTGAATGATGGCCGATAAGCTCTGACATTAGTTCTCTTTGCAGTGAGGCTAGGAAATCTCCAAACCGAGCACCTGTTCAGGATGTGCTCGACAACGTCATTTACAATTACAGTCCTACGTATTGTGGCAAAGCAGGGTAAGCTTCCAATGTCAAATTACACCTCAAGTCTTTTGTGAATGTCAACATTCAATAAACTTAAAAAGCTGTTTGCTAACTGTTCTGTTTGGTAAACAGGAGAGGATTCGACGAGGTCTATATCTTTTCATAATGTTCAATTACTGTATGAAGCTGCTTCATTCTTTATCTATACTTCTGTTAATTTGTGGTGCTCCTCCCCGGCGATCAAGCAGTGGCACTGCTGCTGAAACCCGCTTAGGAGGTACCTCACTTAGTTAGTGCAATTGTGCAAAAGAAGCGAAGTTGCTTGCCTCCCTGAATCAGAGGCCATGTTTGGTGTTTATCAAGTCGCGCTTTCAAAAAGATTGCAGTAGGGGAAGAGAAATTCTCAGTTCCAGTGAGATTCCGGGGTTCATACCAGTACCACTCCAACTCCAGTTGTTATCTCCGTCGTATTGCTACAACATTCAGGCTTGTTTGCATAGCTTCTCTTTATAGCTTTGTAAATAAGACGTGTTTGGTGCAATAGCCGCATTTCCACTTGTTTTTCGCTGTGTAAACAACCTTTTTCCAAACGTTATACAACAAAGTAACGTAATCAAATAGTAGTGCACATTTCTGTACCACAGCCTACATACCTTGCACTTCTAGGGTCACTTCTGTTGCAAAATTCTTACTTCAAACCTTACTGTTAACTTCGTTTCGAATCCCCCTCACTTGTTCATAATCTTCATATCAAACGTTAACAAAGGCAATCGAATAGATGGAGTAATCAGTGCTCACTTGAAAGTAAACTTTAAATCAAATTCTAGAGAAAAATAAACCGTACCAAAAAATGGTTCAATCATGAAACGAAACCAAGATCCGATACGACACCAAAATAACCGAACTTGTGTACCTGACCCCGCACAAACCTGGCACAAAATCCAAGCTATGTCAACCCCAGCCCCCACCTAAAACTAAATCCAGACCCAGAAGTACACACAGACCCGGAACCCCAACCCGGACCCGGACCCAGATTCGGACCCAACCCGCACAATAAAGACAAGGTGGCGGGAAATCTTCTTGTTCCCAACATTTTTGCGCTTCTCTCTTTCTCTCTCCTCTCTCTCACTTCACAAAAATGTCGGAAATGGAAACCCTAGGAATCCTCGAAGAGATTCAAGCTCTCGTATCCGATCATCTTCAAGTGGTAATTCTGCTCCCCCCATTCTTAATTATCCCCAATTTTCCCCCTTTTTTGTTACCCTAATTTTGCTTGTTAATTTAATTGGTTTTTGATTTTTTTTTACTGGGTTTTTGTTGAAATGCTTGATTATTATCAAAGTTCCTAGCTTTTTTCACAATACCCTTTGATTTCTGGTGGTATTATCGATTGGAGATGTAATCTGTGAAATTAATTGCTAATTATAACTTGTGTGAAGGTTTACTGGTGTGAAATTGTAGAATTGATGTTAACATTTTTTGCAATTGAGCACGGTAATCGTGTTTTTTTTTCGGGTTTTCGAGGGAAGTAGAACTGAAACTGGCTCGATTGAAGTTCTTTTGCGGATGAAATTATGCATTGTTAGTCTAAGGGTGTGAAGTTTGATTGGGTTCAACACTTCTTCCGTATGTAAGCTTATGCCGTTCTTTTGTTAGCGGGGTCACGCCCTTGGTGTCGATTTTGAACTTATGAGGACTCACTTGATTACGTATCCAAAAACTACCGGCATATTTGATTAAGCTAGTTGAGTGTCGAGGTATCGACTTTAGAGTAGAAATGAATGTGGCATCAGTTTAGAAGATGATGGTTGATGTTGAAAACCTTTAGTAATTAGAAGAAAAGGTTTCCGTTTCTCTATAGATTGGATTAGAACGGAAGGTGGTGTTAGTTGGAACTTGGAATGATCCTATTGATTTACTGTATCAAACAAGACACTACCTTTGGAGTGTCTTTGCTCTTTACTTTTAGATTCGGTAGCCAAAGCTTGAGTTGAAAGCAGCGAAACTGCTAGTTGGCTGGTGAGCAAGGATATGTAAAGGTGACATTCAGCGTAGAAGAATTTGTCTTCATGGTGAACTAAAGCTGATCGTTGAAAAGTAGTCTGGTCCCTTTATATGAGTAGAATTATTTGTACCAACTGTCCCATCTCTGGCGACAATTCCTGCCAAGTTGTATACGGAATTGAATGATCCAAAATGACGGGTTAGTATGAGCTTATCCATGGGGAAATGGCAAGCTAAGGATATAACTCAGTGGACAGTTCTAAGGCACGTTTGTTATCCTAAGGCTAGTTCTTTACCACTGACATCATGTGATTGACCAATTAGATTGTATCAGAAGACACGTTTGTATAGTCTTGGTACCTTAACTCCTTAAGTAATATGATTAAAAAAAACTAAGTACTTGAATAGTCCTATGGCATACTTGTTGTTCTAGAAAAACTTAAGATTTAATAGCAGTGTTCCATCTGTTTGGAGCTTATCGCTGGTTAATTAAATTGAGTTGCTTGTTTTGAGCATTCTCCATGACTGACTAAAATTTGCCCTCTCGTCAGGTTTCCTACAAGTGGCTTAGTCGCAAATTCCTAGTGTCATCAAATGCTGCTAAAAGGTTAGTTTTGTTTATAGAAAATGTTTGGAATGTGTTCTGTGTTGTCTCAAATATACACTTATGTCTTGAATTTGTGTAGGTTGCTTCAGGAGTTTGTAGAGAAACATGAAGATGAATTAGAGGTAGTATACTCTGTGGCAGGGTGGTTGAAAGAAACTCCAACAACGTACCACGTAAGACTTGTTCCTAAGCCCAAGCTTTCAGGTGAAGCTTCAAACTTAGTGTCAATGTCCTTTCCGTTTCTTCATACTGCATGTATTCGGGTTTCTCAAGCTATAATTGGTCTGCCTGCTATCCTTTTACAATGTACTGTCGACTTTATTCTTGAGTTTACTTCTGCACACTTTCCTTGTATCCCAAATCATTTTCTTACTAGGTTTGGTAAACTCGTCTCTTCACCTTATTTTATAGTACTGTTAATTAGTGTTATAAGCTTCTCCATGTAGCAACTATGAGATATGTCTATTCCCCTCCAAAAAGAAAAAAAAAAAACTTTGGGATATGTTGAGGCTCTCTGTATCATGATATGAGGCTCGTGCCTTAAAATGACAAATGTGTCTGTTCATTTCAGCTGTTTTCATATTGAATTTTACTATAAACAAATTATGGTCACATGCACATTGAGTGTTGATGTGTTCGTAACTTCGTTCTTACTTTTTACCAATATGTTTCAGAAAGATATATGTTCTCAAAATTACCAAAATAAATGTGGGGCTCTGATAGTCCATATATTTGTTGTGGAGCAGTATTTTGAGGTTGCCTCTAGGAGTACTGATTTCTATGGACTCATAAGGGGGGGGGGGGTTCACAGTTTCATTGCCATACAGTTCATAAAATGCTGACTTGTTGTACCGTCTTCTAAGAAAACAAAATGTGGTTTAATATGCTGTCAAAGATCTAACTCCTGATGTCTCTCCAGAGGCCAAGGGTTCTTTTGATGGTAATTGCTCGGTCCAAGTGTACAGTGTACAAAGTTGCATTCCAAAAGATCTAGCAGCGATTTGGAATGCAGAGTTTATTCAAACGGAAGAGCTCTTTAAGCAGCCTTCAATAATAGATAATTGTCTCAGAGATAATAGGTATGTCTGTTACTTGCTGGCACATCTGACTTGCTGAACTGCATTCCCTGAACCTTTCAGTCAGACATGCTCAATGAGGCGAAAAGCCATAACATTTGCTATAAGTTTGTGGTTTTGATTCATTCTGGCTGTGATTTAAGTGTTTGGGTCAATTCTTATTGAAATGTAAGGTACAATGGCTAGATGGTAGATGGTCTTCTTTCCTTGCAGAGATTGCTGCTGCACTGTATGGGCTTCCGGTAGCAAAGCGTCTGGGCCTTGAGAAGTTTGTACTAAAGTGTGATACATTAGAGGTTGTCCGAGGTGTCACAAAAATTTACTGATCGTAGGCACCCTAAGGGGATGATTCTTGAGGAGATTAGGATGCTTTTTTGTCTTCCTTTACGTTTTCTTCTTGTTCCCATGTCAAGCAATGGTAATACTGTTGCTCACTGTGTTGGAAGATCAGTTAGTTTCATAGGCGAGGAGGTCTGTCTTGTAAATGATTCTCCCCAAGCGATTTTGGCTTTGGCGGCAATTGACTTAATATAACCTCCCCGCCCCCGTATGTTCCCTCAAAAAAAAAATGTAAGGTAACATATTGGTTAGAGTTGGTGACCCACTATACTGAGGGCCTAGCTTAAAAGTCATCTTTAACCCAGGTAAATTAAGAAAGAGGGATTTGGGAAGGGTTCATCATGTGCTCTTCTCTTAAGGTCTTGATGGTTGAATGAATATAAGTATCTCTATTAACACTTATATAAATTAGTATTATGAGTGTCTACATTCAGTCTCTGAATGCCTCCTAACTCCCCTTCTGTGTTTTTCTTTCTTTGTTCAGGTTTTGTGGGGTTTCAAATGTCTTGGTTAAGCGTAATACTGAGGCTGCGACTTCAGCAATGGCATCCCTGAAGACCAAAGAGATTGGCACTTCTGGTCAGGGTATAGGTAGCTCTACCAAGCAAACTAGTTCTGTTCCACAACATCAGCAGAAAAAGCTGCCTCAGGCGAGCCCAAAATTGGGTCTGCAGTCTTCCGACACAGCTTCTGCAAAAACTGAAACTAATAAGTCTGTTGGGCACAATCTCCATGAGGAAAAAGTGAAGGACAAACTTCCTCTGCCGTCATCTAAAAAGAAAGGACAGAATGATAAGAGCCCAGCAGGAGCTTCATTGGCGAATTTATGGGGGCGTGCATCTTCAAAATCCAAATCCATAAGCTCCCGTAAAGAAGAAAAAGGTGCGGCTCAAATAGTTAGTATCAAATTTTAGAAATATTTTTCAGCAATAAACCTTTTCATCCAAAAATCACCACATGCAGTCTCTGGAGGACTACCCTGCACTAAACTAAATGTTATGGTCCATCTAAGTTACGAAAACTCAAGGCGTCTAGGAGAGTCTCAGCTAAATGTTTCTAGCATTGTCTTCATATTTTGATGTCTCGACTGATTTAGTTTCAGAAGTTAATTGGTCCATATATCAGTTCAAAAATTACAAGCCTCTTCTTTTGGGTCTTGGTTATGGATTTGAAAAATCTAGCTACATCTTGATTATATAATTGAGTTCGGTTTGACAGCCAAAACTAGAAGAAACATACTGGGTGACAAATGGAATGGATCCTGCATCTGCGTCTTTCCCTCTCTATTTTCCTTTTGGTTGCTTTGTCCGCATATGTAATTTGCTTATTGGTATTCGCAAAGGCTTAGAACAATACTATCTATTCTTTTCTGCAGAAGAGGTTTTTTTAGTGAATTTATTTTCTCTTGTATTTGTTCGAAACTTGTTCAGGTGTTCCTGATAGTGCGGATGCTCAAATTTCTGCCATCGAAATTTTAGAGGCTGGTAGCAGTGA
>JBBYHQ010294682.1:0-21280 GCA_038382645.1 Spergularia azorica
CCTTCGCCTCGCGCTTCGCGCCTCATCGCAACGGCCTACCAACGCCTCAGTGCGCCTCGCGCCTCCTTAAACTAAGCTTTTAGGAGTATTTAAACACTTTCAAAGGAAGTTTTATAAAGTCGTCAAAATATATAAAAAGGTTTCAAAAATATTGAAAAAAACATATAAACTTTGGACACAAGGTAAAAAAGTTTTGGGAAAAGAGTTGGGAAACCGAACAAAGAAATCAAAGGAGTCAGATTAAGTCCTCCGCATATATGGCACAATCTAATAGTTTGAGAAAAAAAGAACCAACAAGTGGGAACAAATTTCACTTGCCTTGCAACTTCACAAGGATTTCTAAAAACTTTGACACTGTTGAGTAGGTGTCTACACCAGACTTATTAGAACACATAGCTTGTCAAGTGAAATGTTTTTTAATTTTTTTGATTTCAAATAGGCTGCGAGTTGTGGAAATTGAGTGCGATTGGCAATATTAATCACTGTGATTGGAATGTCGAATCACACAAGCGAGCAAGCATGACAATAAATTGTCAGCTGTGCATGTGTGCTTGTTAGCTCTTTTATAGAAGGTGATCGTAACTTAAGTCAGTTGATCTGAAGGGAAGAGGCAGTGCAAAAACCGCCATGGGCAGTACCACCCTACTGTTTATGGGGTTGATGAAGCTTTGGAATGTATGTATTGTTTTTTTTTGCTTTCTAGTGTGGTCTAGCAGGGTGTGGGGGACTGTTTGTTCTTGCCTTTTTTACTCGTAGCAGATAGATAAGCTAATTTGTTGGGCAGAAACAGAATAGCTGGTTAAGTTGTGAGGAGATGATCATTATAGTGGACATTTCACCTCTTATGTGGAAGGATGCTGTTATTTGTTACATGGATACAAGAGTTATCCGGGGATTGTGTTTTGGTGATGCTTATTGCGAAGCTTTAAGATGCGCTGTACCATGGTGATGGTTGCATGATATGTTATTTTTTGTGTGGTGGTTAACTGGTTATTGTCTCATTCCAGATTTGTTCAGATTATATTTTTGTTTTCGGTAAGTTAGTTTTGTTCACATTGTGGGCTCCTATCAGTCTGTTCTGAGACTGTACAACTTGTACTACTATTACAACAACAACAACAACCAAGCCTTATTCCCAAAATGATTTGGGGTCGGCTAACATTAATCGGCATAAGTAACCGTCTCGCGGTTGTCATATAAGTTAAAGATTATTGTGAATAAGTTAGAAAAATAATAAAACACGTTTAAAACATGTTTTTAAAATAAAAAAGTTATCCAAAGAAAGGAAAACAAAAGACTAAAAAGTTAGTTGTAAAACAAGTGGAAAACATATGAACTTTAAACAAATAATAGAAAGAAAAGGTTTGAGAGAAGATTACGGAGTAAAAGAGTAGGAGACGAAGGAAAAGGGATTTAGAAAACCAAACAAAGAAATCAAAACGAATCATATTGTGTCCTCCACATGGATCGATTCTCTCCACATCGTCCTATCCACCACCTGACCACCATACTCTCTTCAAGCCCTAAGATGCCCTGAGATACTGTACTAACTTGTACTGGCTGCCTGAAAATATGATGGAAAAGAAACAAAGAAGTAAGAACACGGCTACTATGATAGCATTTGGTTTTTGGTTTCAGGTTGATTTGGGGATCAGGTATTCCAACCACGTACCTCATGTTTGGTTTAACAATTCACAAAATGATTCCAGTGGGCTGCAGTCAAGAAACCCCCTTGGAATGGGGATTGAAATGAAATCATTTTGCCAGTGGTCCAAACACATAGTGGTATCGTTTCAGTGTGCTTCCAGGCACCATGTTACTGTTGTTTGGTTGTGGACTGTTCAATGGTAAGGAGGGGGGGGGGAGTTGAGGTTTGCTTGGTTAAATAAAAGGATTTTCACGAAAAAAGTATCTCAATTTGTGTTACCAAATAACTGTTTTGGCTTTTGCGAAAGCAGCTTGATACCATGCCCAATGGTTTCAGTTTAAACCCATTTTTGAATCGAACGGGAAACCAATTGAGGCATATGGAATCTTTCTGAGTTCTAATGCTGCATCTTTCGAGCTAGAACCAAAATTTCACTGTCTTCATCATAGACAGAAGCTAGTGACATTTGTATCAACTCAGGCTGCTGGTGTATGGATATCAAAGCTGTGGTGTTCTTTTTGTTGACTCAATTCCTACAGCTCATGTGAATGCCTCCACCAACATTCCTGTTTTTTCCTTGTTTATTGTCGCCCAATATCTATGCGATCTTATCATTTCAATTGATGTGACTTCTTCAGTTGTAATCAAACTAAGATATTAAGTGCTACTTGTTTGACTGCCACTTCTTGATAAATCTTAGCTGCTGTGTTTGTCGGTTGGAAATGTTAAACGTTCTGGTGGGGCACACATTTTGCAGGTTTTACACTTCCTTACTGCGTTGCCTTCACATCGTTCTCATAAATCGCAAAGATTCCATAGCGGATCATGTATGTCAGCGACACCTTCATTGTTAAGGGATTATTGGCTTATATCTCCAGCTGTTGGTTTAACTCACTGCGCATTTATCTTGCAGTTGGCTGCTTTTATAGCTGCATTAAAAATGTTCTTAGGCTATGGCTTGAATAATTCAAGCCTTTTAGCCTACCCTAGTGGCAGGGATTCAGCTCCTTCAAGTCATAAATTCAATTCAGGGGAAACCATCAAAAAGATTGTCGGTGCATACAGGCCTCCACACTTGCGTAGGAAGAAAAGTTCTTGTCTGCAGCAGACATTCACTCAGACCTCTCAATCGTCGTCTGATCATGACTCATCTGTGGAATTCATGTCATCAGATTCTGATTACAGCGACAATGATAGTGCTTTGAAAGATAAGATGCACAGCTACAAGGCCAGAGTTGCTGCCATAAGCTGTATACAGGTGAGATTCGATAAACTTCGGTACTGTTATCAATTTAGTTTTATTAATTATTTTCTCATTGTGCTTTTGCCTGTCGTGGTGCAATTTGTATGTTTGTCATGGGGAGGGAAGACTCCAATGCAACTCCTACTTCCGTATGTCCAGTGTACTTTTAGTGAACTGCCCATTTTCACAATGTCTGGATTTTGCTTTCAATGTTATAAGATCTGGTTACGAAGGAGTTGTGAGTATATTTGGTTAAGACTTAATAGATGGCAAATGGGTAGTCTTTTTATCGGAGGATGAAAACGCTCTTTCTTGCTTTTCTTTAGAGGTTAAGTACATGGTGTTATCTAAAAGTATCCTGGCCTCCCCACTTCTGTTTCCGTGGTTGTGTAATGTGCTACATTCGTTATTTGAATTATAACACAAACGTTGGACTTGGATGCACTGGTTAGAAAATTTGAAGAGAAGAGAAGTGATAAGATTGTAGGGCGGGAGGGGAAGACCTAAAATGACTTGGATGAAAGTGATTAAAAATGATATGAGTCTGCTGGGCCTTGAAGAGAATTTGGCATTGGAAAGGGCAGTGTTAAAAGACATATTTCATTAGGGGGATGGAATTTGACCTACTATTTCTATTCTTATCTTTTGTTTGATTTTCGAACTTTACTATCTAATGTGTTTCATTGTTGTCTACTCATTGTTTTTCTACCATGTTCTCCCTACTTAAACCTTATATTGTTTACGTATGGCAATTTCAAATGACCGTTTATGTTAGCCCCTAATTGTTTTAGGTCTAAGAATTGGTGGTCGTTGTGCATGTTGGATTACGAGAAATTTCAAATGAATTAGGCTATTTTAATGTCAACAAGTGACCATTGAGGCATTGACAGCTGGTTTAAATCTAGACAACTTAAGGTTTGAATGTTGCTTTGTTTTATTTGATAGCTGAAGTTCATTGAAAGATGCGACCAGTCGTATATGTTAGTCTGTATTGATTTTAGGAATCTTTAGTATTTTTGGAAACTACCCTTTATTAACTTTACCGAGCTTGTTAGTACCAACCAGGTGAGGTTAAGCCTTTGACTCTGAACATAACTTCTTCGTTGAAGAAATGAGAGAATGAAAGAAGAATCACCGTTTCACTGTGTGGAGCATGAAACATTATTATAAGTGTACACTTTGTAAACTTGTATTACTCACACTGTCATTTAGTGTATTACTTCAAAAGGAATTGACACGAGAAAGTAATTTCAATCTCTCATGAATGTGGTTTCAGGATCTTTGTGAAGCTGATCCAAAGGCCTTTATTGCTCAGTGGACAATGCTTTTGCCAACTAGTGATGCCCTTCAGACTAGGTGAACCTTGTGGTCCCTCTTGCTCTTCATGCATTTTGATCTGTCTATCTCTGTAGCTGCTTCCCCCCTCTCTTTTCCTTCTTTGTTTGTCTCCCATCAGTCAAATGCAAAATTTCCTATTGCGGCTATGTTGAAAGGAAATTCACGAATCTGTAAGGGCTGTGGAGTTTTGCTCGTTTCTTTTTTAAGGATCGGAGAGTATGGGTAGGGGGCTCGTCTGACGTGCTTCTTATTGCTTCTTTTATTCTTGTGCAAATAGTTGTTGCACACTCTCCAGTTCTTTCTATTACTACATCTGCTAACGAGTGAATCTAAGTACCTAAAGATGGTCTGGGGCTCAAGGCTTTTCTATTTAGCCATTTTGTTTGAAGAAGCTCAGCGACATTAATTGAACGTGAAGTCTGACCTCATCTGTACTTTTCTGCTCATTGCGTACGTGCTTACTTATTGGGGAAACAGTGAATCAGTTATTTTACTTCCCCAGTCAGCTTTGGCTGCTGGGATGTAGCTTGTTGAAGATTGGGCTTGCCGTTATTTGGCTGGCCATAATTATGAGTATTGCGGCCGAGAATGAATATGAAATTTGGAAAATAAATCAGTTGGCCATAGGTCTTTCGAGTTTGAATTGTCTGCCTGCTTGCTTCATCTTGGTACTGCTCTGTGGGCTGCTCCAACTTCCCTTATTCATGTAAAGCTTGATCGCTGATCATTATCGTCTTCTGATGTATATCTTATTTCTATTGAGCTTTTGATAAAGTTTCTCTTGGCTAGTTAAGACGAAGGATTTTTTTTTCTTTTTTTTGTAAATTTCTGTTATTTACTCTTCGCATCATGTTTTTCCTGTTCTGTTTTTGCTTTTAGCACCATTTTGTCTTCTGGGAAGATCATCCAAAGTGTGTAAATGGCACATTAAAAAGATGCATATGTTGAATTGGATATTTGGATGTGTGGCAATACAAGTATGTATTACATATAAAATGAGGTACTAGGAAGGAAGTGGAAGTTGCACTCGCTGAGAACATGAATCACGAAAATTGCTTCTTTAGGTTCGGACGTGTTAGGATGTATAGGGGAGATCAAGGAATGACATGAGCTTAATCGGTTTGGATGAGAGTATTAGGTAGAGTCCAATGCACACGGAGGTTATGGTCTTTCAGAGTATATGTTCTTTCATCTGCCCCTTCTGGGTCTCTTATTTCTTTTGTCAGTTTTCTCCAGCAACCACAAATCTTTTAGGACTGAAGCTAGCTTTGTTGTTGTATCATTCTAAGACATTTCTTGCTCATCCGCAGGAAGTATGATGCAACTTTGATGACTTGCTTATTATATGATCCATTCCTGAAGGTACATACTTAAGTCTTGACTAACTGATGTCACATTTATTTGTTGTTACTCTGTTAATATAAGTACTATCACTGACATTCATTGTATTCTTGTGTGTGATTAGACTCACTGAGTCACAATTTATTCTAAGTCTTCAGTAATTATCCTCCTTTGTTTCTTGACGTTATGTGCATGCATTGTTGTTTGGCCACCAGGTACGTCTGGCATCTGCTTCAACTATCGCCGCAATGTTGGAGGGGCCATCTCCTGCCGCTTTGCAGTTGGCGGAATACAGGGAATCAAGTAAATGCGGTTCTTTTATGGCGCTTTCGAGCTCTCTGGGTCAGATACTCATGCAGCTTCATGCAGGTACGCAAAAGTGGCCATCTAAGATGCTTACTCTTGTCTCGCTTTGTGTGCGAAGTGTTATCGTGTGTGTGATTGTCTTACTGAAGTGATAAATCTTGAGGATAAATATATCTGATATGGTGCAGGTGTTTTGTACTTGATTGAGCACGAGAAGCACTCTGGACTGCTGACATCTTCGTTCAAGATTCTCATGCTATTGATATCATCCACACCGTATTTGCTTCTCATTTCTTTTGTTATACCTTTCTTTCGCAAATTTAGAAAGTCCTCGGTTAAGATCTTTTTTGCTGTTGCTTTGAAATCCTATGATCTGGAACTTCAGATAAGATGATTGAAGGGGAATATTGAACATGGAAGCTTAGTAATGAAAAATCTTATAAGTGAGCCTACAATGGTCCTAAATTTGTCTTGTTAGATGTTGAATTATTTATTTCTAATTGAAATATTACATTCTTTCCAAGTCATATGAACAAAGGTGATTTCCAATATGGTGCTAGCTATGGAGGGTTCAACCTACAAGTCATACTATGAAACTTTGGGACTAGTGGTTCAACATAGGTCTTGGAGAAGTATTAAGACATGGGTAAACCTATTTGGTTTTATCCAAAAGATCCACTGTGGTGTGGTAGTTAGTGGATATGATAAGAAGAAAGATTTACCTATGATCTGCCTTGATTTGGTGAAGGCGTATGTTGAAATTTAAGGGAATTACTTTAGTGGGGTTTAGCGAGGATGACATTGACATTGTCAAGGATATGTATGAGAGACTCAGTCATGCTGAAGGAGTTCCCTTTTGAGACTGTAGTTCTTGAAGGTTTCACACATAGCCCATTTATCTTTGCTATAGTTTTTCCCAATTCGCTGAGTTCAATTTAAGTTGAGATACCTTGGTGTATGATGTTGGCCAATTATATATTCTGTTGACTTGTGAGACGAAAGTGTTGAAGCTAAAGATGGAGTTGTGGGTGCTAGAAGCAAGGAGGCGAGGTGATTGGGCTCATCTTAGATGAGATCCTGGTCTTTAGGATCAATTATTCGAAAAGGTGGTGAAATTGGATAAAGATGTGGCCCACAGTGAAGTGGAACAGTGCAACTTCGGAATTTGGCATATACTTCTGAGGGTGTAAAGGTGTAAGCAGAGATATGTTCATAAGATGAATGTGGTAGAGATGCTAGTTTGATGTGGGTATATTTGAAAGTATCAGTGCTGGATTGAGATGACTATGATGAAATTAGGAGTTGCATATATTCATGATAGATGCAGGAGAATGGCCTAAGGTTGTATGACCATCTGAGACGAAGACTAGGTGAAGCATCTGTTGGGAAATCTAGAGAGTGGTAAGTGATGGGGTTGTGTTAGCTGGAGGAAGACCTAAATTTTTTTGAATGAGGGTGATTGAGAGTGACATGTGTCTACTCGGTATTGATGAAGATATGGCATTAGATAGGGAGGCGTGGGAGGAGGGGAATTTCGCAGTCGTGGTTTGACTTTGTTGTTTATTTTGAGTTATTTCACATTCCTTTTTGTTTCCTATCCACACTTATGTTTCCCTTTACTTAATTCTATATTGTACTATTTCTCTTCTTTTACTCAATCTATCCCACTATCCGGAATTTTGACTCACAAAACTGTTCAACATGGTCGTTGAGGATAGATAACCCAAATCATATTTGGGAGTATGACTTAATATATTTTTCTTTCTAGCTGTTATATTTCCTTGAGGGTATAATTTTATCACTTCCATTCGTAAGTTTTAGTTTTAGGATTTAATTTTTCCTTGTTTTTACGATGGGTATGGAGGGCTGTCCATTATGTGAGACGTACAACCAACTGTTGGGGTCTAGGTGGTCAAGACTTAAGCTTCTCACTGCTTGCCTCCTACCACTCATGGAGATTGTCACTGAGAGACATAAGAAAAATATCCTAACTTGTTTATGTGCATCCTGATTTTGCATTTTAATTTTCTTGATTTTCTCCTATTTGGTTAGTTGAAGTCTAGAAGATGGTACCATAAGCTTTTGTTCTTTTTTTATGGGAAGGAAATCGTTTATAGATTAAGAGCCATACGGCATCGACATCGGAAGCTGATTGATTAAGCATACAAGCATAGCAGCGTTGAATAAAAATCAACCCCATAAAAACTAAGATCATAAGAGACCATATACAACACTTTGGATACCCTCTATGGGAACACTGTCGAAAGCAGCCTTGAACGAGGGGTTCAGTTGATCTTCGGTAGTTTTGATAGAGGTGAAACTCATTAGATGAGTTGACTTGAAGTTGAAAAAACAGCACCACCATGATCATCACAGGCAAATCAGTTGAAGAGTACTTCCTTCATCCACATAATAAACCAGCACAAACACAGACTCTCCCAAAGGAGAGACAAAAGATGCCCCGGAAGGGATACTAAAACTCTCCGGAAGAGACACATTATTTATGATACAACAAAGTAGAAGAAAATAACAAGAAGGCATAAAAAACTAATGAAAACAGGCCGGAAATGACCTAGTAATGGCCATTCCCAGCCTGGGAAGCAGGGGAGTAGGGGCTGAGAGTTCTATGAGAATGAGAGGATGAGGGTTAAGATAGAGGAGAGAGAATTTTTTGTGTAATATGGTACCATTAGCTATTTGGTGGTGTATTTGGAAGGAATGAATTCATCACATTTTTTTTATGATATTGCTTGGACACAGCAAGACTTCAAATTTTGCTTTTGAGATTGTTGTATAGATGGAGACTATGTTATATTCTCACCGATACTTGACTTTGCTCCTTTTTGTGGATAAATTCTTAAGATTGTCTAAGAGTTTAATTAGGTCTCTTTTGTTTATGAGCGTCACCCCCATTGGTGTCTTTTTGTTTATGGGAGTCTGCCCCTTGGTGTCTTTTTGAAGATATTGATAACCTCTCTTATAAAAACAAAACACAATGATTACATTTGGTTTCTTTTCAATCTAACTAAGATACTGTCAGCGCAGTCTACATGAAAGATGCCTTGACCCTTCAGTTATACACACTATGATACAATTTTTGAAGTGTAAGTTTTTCCAATCTTATTTGAATTTTTTCTTAGGTACTCACGAATGCCTGGAGAGTTGTTGCCCAGAGTCCTTTCCGCTCTTAGACGGAAGATAGAGGAGGGATTTCCTAATAAAAATGATCAGACTAGTTTTCTGGTTAGTTTGCTTTTTCTATGGCTGTACGAAATCTTTTTTCTTCTTATATCCGGTCAGTGACAAGGGGGATCTTTCACGCTGTAGGCTGTTGCTATCAGTTGCTTAACTGCCGCTGTATCCACGACACGTTCCTCTTTGCATGTTAACGAAATGCTACAAGCTGAAATATCGACAGGTCAGATTGCCTTGTCAATGACTATTTGCCCATGGGGCTGTAGTTGCTCTATCCTTGTGTATACTGTTCCTGTATCTATTACTGGCTCTCTTCCGTAGCGTACATTTGACTTGTATGTTGGCTTTGTGATTGCTTGGCTCTATTTCAGATCTATATGGAAGGAAAGGAGGATCAGGTGTCCTCAATACCTTGTTTCAACATGCTGAAAAAGTAACAAATCCGACCATATGCCTGGAAGCTCTCCAGGTGATCACTGAAACTCGAAATGTTGGTTCTGTAATTTTGAGTAGATTTTGTGTTAGTTCTGATGTATGTTTAACTGATTAAAGACGTGTTGCGGATATCTACTAGGGCTCCAGTCAGAAGACTATCTTGTTTTGCATTCTGATGGTTACATTTTTCTTCCAGGGACGTTTTGTCCCTTGGTATGTTTTGTATGGTTTCAACCCCTTGGTGTCCTCTTACTAATATGTGCTCTTATCAGAAAAATAGAAGAGAAAGAACCTAGACTTGAGAAGATAAGAAAGACTTTGTTGGCAAGTGAATTTTTTTTTTTGATAAGTAAGATAGGATATCAATATATTCAAAAAGACACCAAGGGGGTGATTCCCATATACAAAAAGACACCTAAGGGGGTGACACCCATAAACAAAAGAGAGCTAATCAAGCCCTAGGACTGTCATGAGAAATTTGTTGGCAAGTGAATATGTTCCTATTCTTAATGATCTTTCAATTGTGAACCTTTTTCTTTGGCCTCGATATTTTTCAGTTGATATGAGTGCCGTTAATTTATTTAATTATATAGTATGATGATATGATATATGTTTTCCTAGTTTGTTGCAGGCCCTCAAAGCTCTGTGCCACAACTATCCTAGCATAATGTCTGTATGTTGGAAACAAATTTCCAGTCTAGTCTATAGATTTTTGAGGCCAGACGCATCTGGTATTCCATTATCAAAGGGAGCCGTGGGACATGACGTTGGGTCGATTGTCGATAAAGTTATGTCATTCGCTATCAAGGTAAGAAGTTTGTGCCTCGTGAGTCAGAATTCAGCGACATCTTTCTATGTTAGAGTTTCGTTTCCATCTGTAATGAATGAGTAAGTCTTGTGTGAGACGGTCTCACAATAACGTTTGGTGAGACCATCCTATTTGTCTATATAGTGACCTCTTTTACATTATTAGTGACTATTGTACTATTTATCGTAATTGTTTTAGTTTATGATTATAACCTCCTTGTTCGAATTAGTAAAGGGGTTTCTATATATATTATGCCTAATATTATCATGTGATCCTTTAAATCACAAGTAATGTGATTTTAAAGCGAAGTAAAACGATTACTAAAAGCAATACAATGATCACGAACAATGTTAAAACGGTCATACTAATTAAAGTGGTCTCACAATAATTTACTCTAGGTCGTCTCATATGATACTTGCCGTTATGAATAATTGAATGTGGTCTTTATCACCTGAGTGTAAGGTTATATGCAATTTATCAATTATATTGAAATTATTTATGGCCAAATAGCCAAATTGGTATAAAAAAAGTACAAGCTCTTACCAGATTGGTATATAAAAAACTCAAGTGGACATATTGGTATAAAAAACTGCAGCGAGGGTTGTATAAGCCTAAATTTTGTTTAAGTTGGAAAAATCTACAAAAACGTGTGTTTATTTTTCTCAAAATATGCAATATAACCCATTACTAATTTTGAGAACCATATTTTGAAAGTGTATCTATTTTTCAAAAGAAGGGGAGCCTTGGCGCACCGGTAAAGGTGTTGCTGTGTGATCGATAGGTCACGGGTTCAAGTCTTGGTAGCAGTCTCTTGTCCAAAAAGTGACAAGGGAAGGATTGCCCTCTATATACCCTTGTGGTGGGACCCTTAGCCGGACCCTCGCTTTGTGGGGACGCCAATGTGCGACTCGGCTGCCTTTTATCTATTTTTCAAAACATTAGTAAAGAACTGTTTTTTTTTTTTTGTCGGTTTTCCAACGCCGACCAAAACTTAGGCTTATTTGAGTATTTGACTCTTGTTACATTTTTATATACCAATATGTCTCGTAGAGTTTTTTTTATACCAATCTGGTAAGAACCTGTATTTTTTTATACCAATCTGGTCATTTGGCCAATTATTTATTGTGTTTCACGAGCTCTCTCTTGATATATGTACTTCTCATCTACATCGGATGTGTGTTCTTTAATGAAGTATCTATTGTGGTTGCGGTCAGAAGATTTGGTGTCATATGGATATGGCTAATTTATCTCATCTCTTTTAGGTTTTAGATGAATATCTTCGTGCTGTTTCTGGGTTTAAAGGAACAGAGGATCTCTTTGGTGATAGTTCGATGGAAAGTCCCTTTGCATCAGAGTGTGTGCGTCACAAGAAAGTCTCGTCTGCTCCATCATATGGATCAGATGCAGTCGGGGTCTCTAAAGACAATCTCTCAGGAACCCCAGAGTGGTCTGAGGCACTGGAGAAACATATAGCCATATCTATACACCATGCATCTGGAATGGTTCGTATATCCACCTCTCACTCATTAATTTGTGGATGCTCCAACGATATTCATTATCCTTTAAATTTGTATCATTGCGTGACCGCTAACAAATTTAAGTTTGGTAGCAACCTTTTATGGTATGATTATGTCCTATTTGGCCATTATGTCTTATCCTCACTTGCAACTGGGCATGAACTGTTTGATGAGATGAATAATGAATGAGGAGAATGTATTTTCTTAGGTTTGGCCTATACCAGGTTTGGGAGCTTAAAAGGGATTATGGTAAGGGACCACTTCCGCCATCATGACACATTGAAAATGATTTTCTTTTAATAACAGAAAAACATTGGAGAAAGTTATTGCACTTAGTTGGACAAGTCTTGAGAATAGTTCTCACATGAAGGGTTAGTGGTATGCTGGTTGAGCAGTTCAACACTTTGATAAAACAGCTCTGACAAAGAAATTGCGTTCATAGTTTCATACGTTCTGGATCTTACCTTTCTCTTCTCATAAGTTTTTGGGCTTCGTTATGCCTGCTTAGGTAGAGGGCCAATATACCTTCAAATGCATTCTGAAGTGCCTTTGGGTCCTCTCTTCTTGAACTTCTTAGGCCTTAGGGGGTCTAGTTTCATACGATAGAGCAATGATTGGTGTCAAAAAGATTGCCTATCACAAGTTTGAGATTCTTGTTCATTCAATATTAGAATATGGCATCTCATGCAGCAGTAATCATCCAAAGGAGGCAAGGACAACTGTACCCGCAAGGTTCTCAACTTGAGGGATACAAGCTTTGAATCCCCAACGGTCGGGGGAGTGGGAGCTTAATAACTGAGGGCCACACAATCTTAATATTGATGGGATAATAGATTTGCTGCTTCTGCCTATCAATTTGTAATATGGCTTGTGTACAAGTTTCTGATCTCTGCTTTGCTTTTCTCTGAAAGTTATATAGAATTATGAATCATTAGAGGTGTATTGAAACATAGAGAGGCTGCACATGGATAACCCAAATTGAAAATTGCTTCGAAAATTGCAGAGACAATTTTATGAGCCATTTTGCTGTATTTCATTACTCCGTATATCCCAAAGCCAAAGAATAATTAGTCTTTGGCTGCATTGGAAATGGAATAGTGCCTGCTATTAGACTTAATTCCTTAAAATTTATCCATCTCAAAGTTATTGGTGCTAGGCTAAAATAATCCGAATGGTTTAATACGTTCCTTTTTTTTTGGGCGAATTCTTGTTCCAAAAGGTAAGGGCTGCATCAATTACGTGTTTTGCTGGCATCACCTGCACCGTCTTCTCTTCTCTTGAGAAACAGCAACAGCAGTTCATCCTTTGCTCCTGTGTAAGTATATGTATATTTATGTTATTATGTTTATTCCTTTTTGGATTATTGTGCAGTGTCTTGATTTATTGCTTCGTACTTCCGCAGACGGATGGTGCAAATGATGTAGTTCCTTCAGTTAGGTCAGCAGCTTGCCGGGCCATTGGTGTCATTGCTTGTTTCCCAGAAATTTTGAGGAAGTAAGTTTGAGATCTCAGATAGCTTTCATGATTTTGATCCGCTTAAGTGCCGATATACTTAAATTTTAACTCGAATAATCAACTATATAGTGCAGAAATTCTTCGCAAGTTCATAAATGCTGTGGAGATCAATACTCGCGATCAGCCAGTCATGGTACCTTAGTTGAATTGGCTGTTTACCGACTTTATTCCAATTCTTGGAATATCCTCAGATTTTTTTTTATTCCTTTCAGGTTCGAATTACGGCAGCTTGGGCCATGGCTAACATATGTGACGCTTTCCGTCACTGTCTATCTGATTCTTCTCTAGGTTGGTATTTCTTTCTTTCTGTTTGGCGCTATAAATGATGTTTCGCTAGTTGCTGATATACTTATATGAGTTTTCTTGTAGAAGCTGTTATTGTGGCCCCTTGTGTTCACTTCATATTTTCTTGCAGGTCTAGAATCAAACTTTAAGTTGCTGATGTCTTTATTAGAGTGCTCTCTGCAGCTAGCTAGAGATGGAGACAAGGTATATTTTTGGTTATGGAATTGCAAGCACGTAATTTAGTTGGTAGTTTTTATGTATATTGTTGGCATGTTGGTGAATGGGTATTGTATCAATTATCAATAAGGTCATGATCTAGATGCTAAGTCAGTGGCCCTGGTGGGATGATGGTTTGCTTCCCTCATAGTAAAAGGTTAGGTGCTCACCTTCTTTTGTGAGTAATATTATGTGCGATAGTTTAAGGGCATGATATTTATCTTTTAATAGGATTATATGTTCTTCTTTTGTAGATAAGTGTCAGCGCCCTGGTGCCCCTTCTGTATGCGCACTTGTTTACATACTAAAAAGTTGACCTCCTGGCCTGGATGTGATCTTTACCAGTAAGTATTAGCCGAGCCCCCTCTTTCTTCCAGGAAGGTCTGAAGTCTGAACACATCTTCCCTTCCGCGGACCCTAGTTTGAAAAAATCTATTTCCTGTGTGGTCGTACTCCTTGGTTATGTTTGTTCAAATAAAGCTTATCAAGAGAGATTAAACCATACATACGCCTCTGACTGTAAGTCTTAGTTTCTAAGCAACCTGAAGCATTTCTATGATTCTTCTATTTTAGGCCGACTTCTTGAGATTTTTTAGATTACAAACCATTACAGAGATCTTAAAGCTGGTGTATGACCACTAATGTAAGAGGTGAATGCATTTATCGGTACAAGTTTTTATTAGATTTGTGCACACGAATGAATACTAGTATTATGTTGTTACTCCACCAAATTTATTTATGAGGGTGATATGTAGTAGTTCTGTATACTCTGTGGTGCCCTTCTAGGATATGCGTACCTTTGCATAGTTCCTTAGTGATTTGTCCTAGACTCCTAGGCATCCTAGAATTTGTATGAGATTGAAAGGTTAGCTACTTGTTGCCTGCACCGAGTCACCAGATTCTTGGTATGTGTGATTTTGGTTTGCTAAACTTTTAACTGAATGCATAAATCTTTGGTAGGCAAGTATGGAATTTGTGTGGGAACATTGTCGTAGGTTCCTAATCTGATTCAGTGGGTTGGTATATATTGGGAACTGTCAAGCTCTTTAGCCAAATTTCAAGTGACAGGGGAGGCATTTCATTGACTGAGTATACACTGGCATGAGATTCAGATTATGTCATTCATTCATGTGTGAATATTGAGCTACTAGAAACTACCCCGCTAAATGTAACTCTTACCTTCTATAGATAAACTTTTTTTTGTGACCTAATAGTGCGAGTGGTGTTTCTAAATTCGAATTCGGCCGCGTGTCTTAGTCCTGCGTTCTTCATGTACATGTCGGTTTAGATACTGGGAGAGATTATACTTTTGACTCATTTTGCTTGCCTACAGATCAAGTCAAATGCTGTTAGAGCTGTAGGGAACCTTTCAAGAGTGGTCCCTTTTAATAGCTCCCTCAAGCTAGAAACCTGTGCAGTCAGATGTTCAGGTACGAGCAATGAGTATGCATTTGATAGAGAGAATCCTTTAAACATGGGGTGTACGCATCTGTTAGAGAGAATTGTTCAAACTTTTCTCTCATGTATTACTACGGGTAATGTGAAGGTAATGCTATGTTCTCTTTTCTTTTACTCTTGCTACAGTTTTCTTTACAATCTCTCTGTATTACACTGTATATTATCCTAATATGGAACCATTATACAGGTCCAGTGGAATGTCTGTCATGCATTAAGCAACCTGTTTTTGAATGAATCATTGAGGATGCAGCCAATGGACTGGTATTGAACTAGTCTCTTTCTCTCTGTGTATGTGTGCGTTTGTGATGAAATTAGTAGACAAAAGGTACAAGATGTCTTATTTGTAAGGTAGCCATGGTGTTCTCATTTATGGCGTGAATATATGGAAGGATGAATGAGGTATAGTCCACTGGACCTGCATGAAGGCTTCCACTGTAGAATCATGTAGGCTAAGTTTGGGAGAATGCCACTGGTTTTTCCAACCCTTATGCCACGCACAAACTGGAAATTCTGACCAGTGCAGGTTTTTTTTTTTATTTTTTTTTATTTTAATGCAAGTGTTAAATCTGTTGTCTTGATAAGCTATCCTTAGCAATTTGTTTGCTGCATATTACAGTAGCTGAATAATACTACTGCGTTGACTTTTTAATCAAATTTTTTTAGAGAAAAGCCTCTTGAAGTTGTATGGTCGCTATGTTACAGAACCAATGCAGGAAACTTGAACATACTCTTAAATGCAAGAGAAAGAGGAATTCAGTTTAAGGCAATGATGTCCCTTGATGCTGTACGCTGGTTATTTGGGGTTAGGGTGGGGGGGGGGGAAGGGGTGCTGTAGAGGTGTTGGAGAAATAGATCACTTTCTAACTGGTGTCCCCTATGCAAAAACTGTACCTTCATGTTGGTAATTAGGTTATGTTTGGCTTTATTGTCTTTATGGAAGCTACAGTAATAATACATCTAATTTTCCGGCAGGGCTTCGCCTATATTTAGTATTCTTCTACTACTGCTACGGGATTCTTCGAACTTTAAGATTCGGATTCAGGCTGCTGCTGCTTTAGCAGTCCCGTCAACGGTACCTGGTGAGTGGCTATTTCAAATAACGCTCTTCACAATCAGAATGACATGGTTCTATTGTGATGTGAGTGATCAGAGAAGCAAGAGAAGGGGAATGAAACATTTCTGTTTGCAATACTGATAATTTTTAAATGTTTCTTTTTTCAGTTCTTTTTTATCTATTCAGTTTTTCAGCTTTTTGTGATGTTTGTTTGCTCTGTTTCCTTTGCCTCTTCAGATTATGGCAGTTCATTTCCAGATATTGTTCGAGGCATTCAGTGCATTCTTGAAAATGTTATGACGGACCAAAATGCAACTTCTAATTTCAAATATAGGATTGCTCTAGAGAAGCAGGTAGAGATGTTGAGCTTTAAACAATGTTGGCAAATTTTTTTCTGTTTTACCTTCTATGCAGAGAGGGGGGGGGGGGGCTATATTTTAAAGATCCAGTTGTTTACTAGGTTATTGTCATTCACGAACTTTTCTAAACAGAGGCCTTATCATTAGTGAGCTACTACTTCTATAATGCTTTTCATGTAGAGTTTCTCTTTTATTTTTTCTTTTTATTTATTATTTTTTTTTGGAAATTTAGAGTTTCTCTTTTGAAATGTATTTGGACGCATATTGATCTTTTAGCTTTTCTTTGGGAAAAGGTGGTCTAGGGTTTGACATGGGATGTTTCAAAATGATACTACGAGTTTTCAAGAGAAACAAATGAGGTTCCAAATTTTGTAACAGCAATCTTTTTGCATCATCCTGTATCTTTTAATTTTACATGTAAATTCTTGCAGGTCACACTGTCTTTTACAAGCTTTTTCTGTTTGTTTATTGCAGGTTTCTCTTAAATAAGTGTTTTGCTTTGCATTTTTTTTAACTGTGTACGCATTCAAATTATGTTGCAGCTGACTGCTAGCATGCTTCATGTACTTGGCCTTTGTTCAAGCTGCAGTCATCAACCTCTAAAAGAGTTTCTTCTTAAAGTAAGCAATTCACTCAATCTGGTTTCTTTATAAAATGTGTAAGCAATGTACTGTATTGATTATTATACGAAAATCATTGCCCCCCCCCCCCCGACTGGTACTCTTTGTGCATGGGTTCTGCTGATAAGGATTAGGGTTTTGAACCCATAGATTTGGCAAGAGGGTGGATGGACTTCTTTTGTCAATACCACTTTGCATGGCATCCTTTTAAGCCAACACAATAGTGAAAAAAGAAAAGAAACAAAGAGCAGTGAGCATTCTATGATTCCCACCTTCCGGATCAGTTTTCAGGCAGCATATATGGTGCAATGACATTTAGTAGATAAAGAAGTGCATGAAGAATAATTAATTGCCATTGTACCTAATCCAATCCGCAATCCTACATTAAGAGGATTGAGAACTCGGTTCAAAAGTCAGAACATTTAAGATTTTAAGGTGCTAGCTTGCAAGGACACTGTTATATATATTTTTTTTGGTTACAAGGACACTGTTATATATGGTACTCCATATTTGGCAATCAAGTACATAAAGTGATAAATTACTAAGAACCTTTAGAAGGTGATATTTGACGAGTAGCATACAAGGTGATAGCTGACGGAAATTATAAAATGTGCTAGTTGACAAACTTAATTGGCTTCTATTGGTTTATTACCTGTCTACTGACATGCTCTGGGAGATCTTCTTAAGGAATGTTTTAACAATGTGCATGTCAGTTTAGTAGCCCTGTTAGATGAAAAGACATTCCAAGTACTCATTTTCTTTGGAAAATGAACTTTTGGTTATCAATTGGTTGAGAAATGAAGTACTGATGGGGAGCAGGGGTAGGGCATATATGCTGTCTTAGTGTTCTTGTTTTCATTTCTTTTTTTCATGTATTGATTTTATCGTCAATACGTGTTTCTTGTTCATTCAGAAAGCATCATTTTTCGAGCGTTGGCTGAATGATCTGTGTTCGTCACTTGTGACATATCGTGGTGATGGAGTGGACTCCTCCAGGGTTCAAAAGAGAGATTTACTGTCCAAGGCAATACAATCACTTGTTGAAGTGTTTGAAAATAAGAACCAATCTCTTTCTGTAGAAAAGCTCCAGAAGATGTTGGCGGTCTGTGGATGACTTGTTGGACTGAGCAGCCACATACAGAAATCTGAAAGGTCCCAGTACAGCATTTGAAGCCTGGAAGGTATACTAAGCCGTCCTATAGGATATTTTACTGGTTTGATTGTACAACAGCCTGACAAAATAGGATAGGAGTTACCTTGTCGGCACTGTCTACTACCCAGACGCTCTAGGGAGCACTAGTAAGCAGGTTTGTTTTCATTGAGGGCTTTGAACTTCTAAGTTCCCAGGATTCACAATCAGTCGGAATGAGTCTGATGCTATTTCGGGTTTGGATTCTGGAGCCTTCTCTGTGAGGAGCTAGAATGACTGATCCACTGTCCGATTATGAGCTTCAAATGGAAATTGTACAGAATGCAGTTTTGATGGAAAAATTTCTCCACCACAGCCCCAAACAGCTTTTGTACATCAAGTTCCCTAGTCTTTTATTCTCTTGTTTCTATATTGCGTTCCTTCGAGTTGCAGCCGAAATATGGCAGTTAGTGTGTGAATAATGTATCACTGTGTGTATGTTGTAATTGTAAAGTTGTATGATATGTAATTTTGGCCATGTCATTTTTTTTTGGTCATGCGAAATTTTGTTTAAACCTCAGTGAGCATTTCGTCCATATTGACGAGTCCATCACTTGCCATTTTTACAATGCAAATTTGAATCGAACAGATTTGTATCTGTTAATAGTTTTGGAGGGAAGCCACAGTTTACAAGGCTGGATATTATTACATAGGAGGGCAGGGAAAAAGAAGATGAGATCGCTGTCCTTGTTGTCAGGCCATTGAACGAGGTAGTATGGTGGGGAAAACAAGTTTACGACTGGAACCGGTTATGTAGAACTGGCAAAAGACAACCCAACCCACTAATCCAACTTAAAATCTGCAGCATGCATAAATTTGTTTTTCGGGGGGTGGGGATATAAGAATTCGGACTTGGGATTACCATAGATAAATTGATTTCTTAATTGTTTGGTCAACTTTGATCCTCGTTGCCTATGTTGAGTATTATTCGAATAAACGTTAACAATTTAAAAGGTCGATGCATAGAGACTATTTGACAGTGTTGGGAAAGCAGCAGCACTGTTGGTTGCCGCCAGAAAATGAAGAAGGCCAGAGGAGGAGGAATACAAAGGGGTCAAAAATGTCGTTTAATGTACCGACATACTCAATCATTTTATTGGGAAGCGTGTGCCTTACACTCCCCAAGCAGCTGATCAGCCTTACCGACCCATGATCGCACTACGTGGCTTTCCCTTATCTTCTCTGCCTTTGTTTGTTTTCTTTGACCTTGTTCTTTTATGGCCGCAAGCCCACAACCAACGTTATTCTATCTCCCAAGATTTCATGGATTTGTCATGTCCATATCATTTATGTGAATCCGAGGAGAGGAGCAAATGGCTAACTAGTGGCCGAACAGATTCATTCGTATCTCACTCTAGGTATCACGCTAATTATAATTTTAAAATTCATATTCTAAATTTATAAATTCATTTTACTTTGATAAATGGTGGATTGTACAATTTTAATTGGTGTGGTACATAAAGCGGGACACGCAATGGGACTGATGATCCATCTATGTAGTAATGGGGTTGTATCAAGTTTGGGTCTTATATTTCTTAATTGTTTGACCCGTAAAATCACACAAAATGGCGTAAATTCATACACCATATCGTGCATAAGTCGTGGTTTTTACTTTTTGCAACGTAATGTAGTGATTTGTATTATATTATGATATGGGGATTTTGGTTCGAGTGTGTAAGCTTACAATTATGATAAATCTTTATATCCGAAATTGAATATTTTAGAGTTCTTACGATTTTGAGCTCAAGAGTTTTAATTCATCTAGGCTAATTATTGACCCATAATTGTGCTCGTTTGATATTATTGGCATTTTCCATTTTCTTTCCAAAGTTACAAAATTAACATTAGATTGATTGTTCTATAATAGTCATTTACAAAATGAAAATTGACAACTAAAACTTGAAAATCACATTGAAAAAACAAGATTTTGGTTTTGAAAAATTAAAAATAATTGAAAAGTGAAAACCAAAACAGAGTATTCTTGATGCAACACCAAAAGATTTCCAAATTTTTCATATTACATTGACCTTTAACTTGGAGGGCTAAAATAATATTCCCTTCCAAAGTAGTACTAAGTTTAATCATGGAGCAAAGTACGAATACTATTTTCCTTTTGTTAATGACTTAATGTTGCATATATTTGGGCCTCCTATTTGGTACTTCCCTTCTTCCGTGGAAAACTGACTAGAGGAGAAGTCTAGTCTAAGACCAAAGCATTCAGCCCATATCTCTTGGGGTCCACTTACCAACCATTCCACAGATCTAACTGCACAAAGGCCCACTTGAGTTCCCCACCACCTTAACCTGGACCCTGTCGTGAAATCGTGATAACTCCGATCTATTGTAGAATGCATTGTACCTAGAGATGGGCACGGACCCAGGACCCGACCCAGACCCGCCGGACCCGACCCGCTCGGGTCGGGTTTGGGTCCAAAAAATTAGAACCCGACCCAGACCCGAGCATATAAATAACGGGTCGGGTCTGGGTCCAACTTTTGAGACCCGGACCCGACCCAGACCCGCCTAAATTAAAAAAAAAAAAAAAAAAAAACTAATGCTGTTAATTAGCACATTCATGCCTACACTCTTCATTTCATCCATGCAAATCTAACTTCATCTACTCCCGCTTTCTATCGTCGTCAACTTGCAGATGACTTGCCCTCCGTTATAAGACCGATGGGAAATCATTAGTTTAAGGGACAAATCAGTTTATCAATCAAAAAAAGCTTGAAAATTGATTGTTAAACATTATA
>JBBYHQ010294706.1:0-21274 GCA_038382645.1 Spergularia azorica
TTTTGCATATCGTAAAAATGCGTAGATGGATCTCAAATTGAGATACATTTCGAAACAAATCTAAAGATATATGTTTTGAAATTTTCCGATACACGTAACCAATGTTATAAGTTATTATGTCGCAAATCTATCAAATACATTATGTAAGCTGTTAATAATAAAATGTGGGTATTTCTCATTTTTGAAACTCTCATAGTATTTCTCTTTTGTTGAACTCTCTCTATGCTCTTCAAAAATCTTCCTTTTATATATATATATATTAGATTTTTAGTGATAATAATATTATTTTTGTGATTAACATATATTTTTTTCCGAGCATTCGTTAAATAGTTCGAATTGGAGTGATGTTAAAGACTTTAAAACTCAAAATCAAAAATCAAAAATCAAAAAAAAAAAAAAGAATTACAAGAATGCCCGTGTACCTAAGTTGTGGAGTCTTTTCTTCAACTCCATCACTCTTCTCCTCAGCAACTCCCCGCCTAACTAATCATCACCACCGAGTCACCGTCGCTGCCACCGCCATCACTACCATGTCCACCGGGTTCAGCTTCCTCGAGAAGCAAGCTTACGATCCACCGTCTTGGGCCTCTCATCTCTCTCCTGTTCCTTCCCACACTATTTCTCTCGGCCATGTAAATTCCTACCACTATTCTTTTCATATGCACTTTATCACAATTATTAATCAATCTCCAATTCTACGTTGATCGGTAACGGTTCATCTTCTCTTTGCAGCTTCCTACCCCAATTCACAAAGGGAAACTTCCGAATCTACCTCCCAGCACTGAAGGTTGGTGGAAGGGAATTTCATTTTTTTTTTTTTTTTTTTTTTTTTTTTTTTTTTTTTTTGTGATTGCTTTTAGTGTCGCTCGACCGCGAAAAATATGTTAATACGAACGTCTCTGATTCGATGGAATTGATTTAGGATTGTTGATTGGTTTAAGTTTAGTATATGATGATCAAATGATAATTATTAGGAGCAGAAATTTCAAATGTGTACTGAGAAGAGAAGATAATAAGTATTAGGAGGATCAAGGTTAGCGTATTGGTTAGGAATCCAACCTGCCTGATGGACATCCCGGGTTCGAATCCTCATATCCCCACCGCAGGCTGCAACATTAGTTGTTCCTTGGTAACTAAAAAGAAGATAATAATTATTACCGAGTTGTATGGTGGAGCTGACAGCCCACTACTGTGAACACCCTCTTTACCATTTGGAGTTCATATGATGTAGCCGCGATATCACAGTACTGTTGTTAGCGCTTTCTTGTTTTTTTTTTTTTTTTTTTTTTTTTTTTTTTTTTTTTTTTTTTTTTTTTTTTTAGGGTATACTTTTGCTATTGCTAGTTTGGAATATCATAACCGATGTTTAGTGTGGTTTAGTTGCTTCTGTTGTTATCAGAGGTTCCATGAGAAGGCTTCAATTATTCTCAGGTGTTAAGTAAATGCGTACATGTCGTAAAAATTAGAAAATGCTGCTATAGTGTGAGAAGACGTGTAGTATCACTTGAAAATGAAATTGGACGACATGAAAGAGAAAAGTCGAAAATAGAAGGAGATGTCATTCAAGGGAGACAGCAAAACTTAGTTAGTGAATGATGAAAAGTATAGGCTGTCGGTAATGCTCAAATACTGGACTTCTATTTTTATTTTGTTCAAGTGACTTACCCAGGATCGTATACGATCGTTGAACCCTCATATGGCCAAACATAATCACTTCTCACAACCTAAAACCAATATGTCAACACTTTGACTATCAAAATGCCAAATCATGGTTTGTACCTTCTCCTGCTTATCTGTTTTAAGGCCTCTCAATTTAGGTTAAATGTTGGTTGTCTTAATCTATATAAGTTGTGAGCTTGTGAACATTCTTGACCAGCTGGAAGTCAAACATGATTCTTTTTGCCTGATAGCTAAACATTTACTTCACGAGGCTCTCAACTGGTATCAAAGGTCCAACAGAAACTTGCCATCCTTTTTGCCTGACAGCTAACGTTAGTACACGAAGTCCTAAAGAGTAAGTAAAAAAAATGGTCTTGAGGAGACTTTGTCTTTCTCATATTTCGTTTACCAGATACAAGATGATTTTTTCCTTTTTTTTTGGTATGGAAGTTAGAGCTCTTTATTATCAAATAAGTTGTTCCAATCTTACAAGGCAGACCACTAGAGGGTGAAAGAACCAGAGCTTAAGTGTTAAGTCTGCCTATCACATCACTCAAACAAAACAGTCTAAATGCAGGGGTCACTTTGCCTTTCTGTGCCTTGATTTCTTCCTAGTGCTATTATCAAGTTGTAAACTCCAACCCTGCCTAGACAATCCCAGCCAACTGATGATGCTCTGCTAATTAGAATTAGTATATGAGTAGCTAGGGCACAAATGCTGATGGCCCTTAGTACTACCTGCCGATATATTACAATGTCATGAAAGCTGTGCAGTTTTTGAAGACAAGACATGGGACATGAATACGTATATTGCTCGCAGACACAATACTTCTGCAAGTATACAGCAGCATTACCCCAGTGTAAGAAAGTCCCCCACCTATGGCCTTACTGATATCCATTTGTTAGGGACTACAAAGTGGTTATTTCCAAATGACCTATAATGACATTTGCGTCAGGAGTAGCACTGACAAACTCCCACTTCATAATATGCGAACCAGAAATAACTGAGCTAGTCATTTTGCTTTATCCCACCATATTCCAGATCCTAAAAAAAACCTTGGAATCGAATAAAACAGCTCTAGATATATGTTGCCAAAATTGCTCAGGACAGCGCAAGAGCCATCAATCTGGGGCACAGTAGTTTGGATTCAGTACCTAACCAGATCATAGTGGTTTTCAAAGTCTAAACTAAGAAGCATTAATGTAAAGGGAATACAAGAGAGAATACTAGTCTTATCCCGTTTACTATATTTATGAAGGGATGCGATCATGTGATTGTCAAGAATTCAACTCCTACATAATGTCATTGGTGGGTGTAACAGTGACGATTATGATTTTTCAGATCGGTAAAGTCCTGATATAGCTAGGTTTATATTTTTCGAGTCACAAAGTTCAAACTAACAACACTGTACCAACATGTACTAGCATAGCGTTATAAGGTAAGGTGACCCTTCAGGAGGAGGAAACTCTTGCATAAGGAAGATGACCTTTGATGACAAAAGAAAGGTATGTACAATTGGTATACATGGGAGATAAAACATTGTTAAGAGTTTGGCTGTTTCTAGGTAACAGCTTACTAGACGCCCTGAATTATTCCCACGGAATACAAGGGTCGAAAAGATCCAAGAAAAAGAGCACATGATGAATGGGTACCCACTTTGCGTTACCATTGGACATACAAAAGAGAATAATCATAAGCCACTGATCTCACATTGTGGCACCAGAAATTATAATAATACTGCTTTTATTTGTGGCAAATACTATATTAAACCTATGATCCCGTTTACGCAATCATGGGTATAATTCCTTTCCCTGTCCCCTGACCTCCGACCCCATTGCCTTCCCGTGCGTAGACTATATTCAAATCCAATGGGTGGATGGTGCTGCCTTGCCAACACCATCAACTTCTAAGTGTCTCTCTGTAACATGCTTGCCTACCTACCTTCATCTTTTAGCCAACATGCTTCTCCTCTTTGTGTCTTTTCATTTTCGAGGCCTATTTTGTCTCATATTTGTATGTGTCTCTGCGATCTCTATTATGGCTGATTTGTTTTTTGTTCACTGCAATTTGTTCTTTGTACTAGGTTGGTGTTTTAAGGAACGATAATAGAGTCAACTTTGTAGTTTTACTAGTAAATAAGTGAAGAATGACTATGTAAATAGATATACAATATTAACATACTAAATCTTCACAACATGTAAGTATACAATAATAAGGTCAAGAGTAAATCAATTGGTAGCAAGTATTTGTTTTTTTTTTTTTTTTTTTAAAATTTTGACAATTAAATATATGGAAAGTCACTTATATATCACCATGGATAGAATGTTCATCTACAATCTTTACCATAAAAGACATCTTAAATGATTGTTTTAAGTGAAATTCAATAGGACATGCCACGTGGCATGGTAGATGGCCTAATTGAAGCCGGTGAACGTGGTCGTTACCTCTAACACAACTTTAGATATATGGTATAAGATTTGGTCTCCCTATTGGTTCAGAACGGTACGGCTGAGTGATTCTCAGAGAATGTTGTTAGTGAAGGGTGTCTTATTCAGAGGTGGCTTCTAGATGCATTTCAGAATGTGGAATTGGGATGTGTGAGGTTGATTGTAAATTGTATGTTTGTCATACTGCAAAAATGCATAGGAGCTTAGCTTTGTCTCTTAAGAAGCAACAGAGCATGTGGATAGTAAAAGGTGTATCCGTGTCTCAAACTTATACCCAATTTTGCTTGTTTATGTTGCCATGTCTCCTAGATTGTTCACATGTCCAGAAAGAGAATCTTCAGTTTTCCATTTGCCACATTCCCTTCTCCCATCTTGTCTTTCCCTTCACAAAATCTCATAAAAGACGTTCTCTCAATAAATTATTGAGAGACCATTGCTAAGTAACCCTTTTTACATCGTTTGTAATCGTTTCACTACTCTTAGTGATCGTTTGAGTCTATAATTATATCACAGCATGTATGATTTCAAAGAATCATATGATATATTATGTATGAATTATAAAGTAACCCATTTACAATGCTGTCATGGTCATTAACTTACATGATTACTAAAAATAGTATGTCAGTCACTAATTATATGAAACGGGTCACAATATAAACAATAAGGGGTGGTCTCTTAATAAATTATTGAGAGATGTTGTGAAGACTTATTGCTTTCCCTTAGCCTTCAATGTTTGGAAATCAAGTGTGAAATGTAAGCTCCACCCCGTATCTTCATTAGGATTGTTTACCATAAGACGTGAAACGACAATCAACTTTTTATCTTCTCTCAAACCTTTTCTTTCTATTATTTGTTTAAAGTTCATATGTTTTCCACTTGTTTTACAACTATTTTTTAATCTTTTGTTTTCCTTTCTTTGGATGGCTTTTTTGTTTTTTTAAAAAAAAAAAAACCTCCTTTTAAACGTGTTCCATTAATTTTCTAACTTATTCACAATGATCTTTAACTTATATGACATACTCGAGATGGTTACTTATGGCGATTCATGTTAGCCTATCCCAGATCATTTTGGGAATAAGGCTTGGTTGTTGTTGAGTCTATGAGTGTCAGCTTCGATAAGATAAGAAATGGGTATGTATTACTTTGGACAGATGACATATTTAAAGGTGTACGTCTTCTAATAAAAGGGTTATTGCAATGAGTAAGAAAGGTTTTTAAATTTGAAAAGAAATTTGCACGGAAGGATGCCTATAGGTCAAAATATGGATGAAACAAGTAGCTGGTATGTTGATGTGTGCATTGGTTGACAGAAGAGATGCACCTTGTTTTACGTGTTGGGTTTATGTTTTGGTTATTTTTGTTTCTATGATTTTTTTGTGCCCTTAGTTAGTTATTTGGGCATCATTGCGAGCTTTATTGTTTACTTGGGTTATTTATCTTTAGTTCTCATATTGCGTTTGGGTCATCTCTTTTAATGGTGTTTTGTTGTACTTGTATTAGAAAGGGACTACAAATAGATGTTGCAGGGCATGAAACAAATCATTTTACTTCTAATTTTCATTCTATCAATATATACTCGTAGACTATGGTGCTCGGACTCGGATCGGAGTCTCCGAGTTGGACACGAATCCCCGAGGGTCCGACACCTTTTTTCCTAAAAACGCAGATACGTGGACCCGGTCAATCAAAGGATACTTTTACATTTGGACTCAGTCAAAGTATCCTGTATTCTAATTTGGACACTATGTAGAAGTATCCAAATTTAATACAACCATATAGGGACTCGAAATGGCACAAAAAATAAGAATATATTAATAAAAAAACACGTATTACAACGTTTTTTTTATGTCTTCTGATTTTTCTCTGTGTAACTTTAAAAAGTTTTAAATTAAAAATAGTTTCTTTATGGGCCATTGGGACTCCACATACTTTTTTGGGGAAAAAAAAATCTATTTATTTATTTTTATTTTTATTTTTTTAGTTGAGTTTATTAAGTTGAGTTTATCTATTTATCAAGTTGAGTTTTCTGTGCCATCATTTATTCAGTTTTTTTGTTCTTGACTTTGATTATATCTCCCCTTCCCGCACCCACATCACTTCGTCGTCTCTACCAGCTCCATGGCTATGGTTTCCAGAATTTAAATTAAGCTGTCAACAAGTAGTCAAAGTGTCCGATTGCTGTTTGACCGACCGGACCCGTATTTCGTGTCGGGATCCGCGTCGCGTCGACGCGGGTACGCTGGGGCAAAGGGGCGAGTCCGAGCACCATAACTCTTAAACTCGTAGTATAATTTCCTATTCATTGTACAGTAGACTTTGTTGTTGTAAGGCTTGGGAATAAGGCTTGGTTGTTGTTGTTGTTGTAGTGTGATTTTTTTTACTTAGGTTTATGTAGTTCATATATACATAAAAAAGGGCAGCGCGGTGCACGTTGGTATTACCACAAGGCGAGGGTCCGACAAAGCTACCCCACAAGGGTGTATAGAGGGCAAGCCTTCCCTTGTCATTTTTTTTGGACAAGACGATGCTCCCAGAACTTGAAACCGATCAGTCACAAGGCAACACCTTCACTGGTGCGCCAAGGCTCCCCCCTTCTTAGTTCATATACATATAGATCTTAAAAAGAACACTACTAACAAGGGATGACAAGTAGTCCATGCCTAACCACAAGCCACAAAGAGATAATCCTCCCCTTGCTAAGAAGCCCCTCTTGAAACCACCATTATTATTGATAGTGATTTTCAGATTTTCAACTTCATATTACTTTTCTTTTTTTCCTAGAATACAGTAGAGTTGGCTGTGTCTACTTAGTAAGCTAAGATCTGAGACGCCTAGAAAAAGAGCTAAAGGTTTCATAGAGATGGCTTTCCCACAGCTTTCATTAATGAGGTCCAAAATAATTTTTGCACCCTGTCACCCTCTGGAATAACATTTGCAGCTAAGAAATCGCCGAAAGTAAATTCCTCATCTAAAAGTTGGGATAGGGTGCTCCCAGCTTCCAAAATTTGAGGTGGAGCCTCAACACCTATGTTCAAGTCTGGTTCTTCCCCTGCCGACAAGTGGACTTGATATCCTTCACCAAGAGACCTCCACTCGCTAGCTCCCAAACAGCGGGAAACCGTCACTGTCAAAGTTGGAGCAGGAACTTTCTTCCTCAAAAGAGTGTGGAAGCCCATCCACGTACATATTGTCCAAACTATTTGTTCATAATAGATCATCTCGCAGCAGAACAACCTTTTTGTTCAAGGCCTAACCACAGAAAGATAAGTCATCTATGTTCGTACTAGAAGAAAACCCCTGATTATTGATGTGAGCCTCAAACACAAAAGTGAATGGAAGTTATCTTGTGTACAAGGAGAGTAGATTTTACCCTGGCCTTACTTACTATAGCATGCGCAACCCCTTTCACTACTTCCCGCGCCACATCCTGAATCCGCTCACGCAACTCCTCACAAATTGCAAAGCCTCTACACGCAATTTTCTAAAACTCTCCTCCACCATACACCCATTATAGGAAAGGAAACGCCTTCAGCTGCCTTCAACTTCAGAAGTTGTTTGATATTGTCTGACGCAGACATCTCCGTAGCTCCTAGATTGGCTCCCCGCATAACTAAAGATGTAGATACATCTCGTTGTATCGTCCCGATGATTGCAGCTCTAAAATCCACCCAAGGAGCAGCCATTTTCAAGGCCTGAACGAAGACCGCTGAGGCCTTTCCCCACCTTGAGATCACCTACACCATGCTTATATTCTACTTTTAAGCTTATTTTTGAATTCTAATGAAATAAGACGATATTTTGTGGTACGATTGTCATATAAGTGAACCAAATGTCATTTTTAACCACACTCATTGCATGCTGTTCATAAATTTCATCCAAACTTGTGAAACCAATTGTCCATGTTTCTATTCTACGTTTAAGCTTATTTTTGAATTCTAAGCTTACTTTTGAATTCTAGTGAAAGTGAGACGATATGTGGTAGGATAGTCATATAGGTAAACAAAATGTCATTTCTTACCACACTTATGGCGTGGTGTTCATACATTTCTTTCAAACTTGTGAAACGAACAGTTCATGCTTCATTTCTACTTTTAAGCCTATTTTTAGAATTCTAATGAAATTAAAACTATTGTATAATTAGGATCGTCATATATGTAAACCAAATCTCAATTCTAACCACACTCATAGCCTGGTGTTCATACATTTTATTTAAACTTGTGAAACAAACCAGAAGCCGTCACAAGTGACTCCCTGAACTTTATCATCCTACAATTTTTGTCTTCACTCCGTAGATTGTAGATCACATCTTATCAACACTATCAAACCTTTTTGCCAGTTTACTAGGATAGCTTTGGGTAATTCCGTTGTTTAAGCTCTTTTTAAACAACTTGACTCGCTTTCCCAAGAAAATGGTTGTTTTGCACTGTTACTACACTTGTGTGCTTAATATTATAATTCGCTCTGTAGTATAAAATTTCTGAATATAATTCACATATTTCTCTGTTTTTGGTCTTTTCTTTGGGGGGTTTGAATATCTGTAGTGTTTAAAGTCCTTGGGGTCGCTTCCTGTTTAGCAAGGTTTCCAAACTCTTTGAAGTAGGAAACTCAGGGGCTTCGAATGTACTTCATTACTGTCAAGAATTTCTGCTTACTGGTACATCTGTTATGCTACAGCGTGATGATCTCTCAGGAATGCAGTTGAGCGGTAACAAAGTCCGAAAGCTGGAGTTTTTGATGGCAGATGCAGTCACACAGGGTGCAGACTGCATTGTATCAATTGGTGGCATCCAGAGTAACCACTGTCGAGCAACTGCTGTGGCTGCGAAGTATCTTAATCTTGACTGTTATCTTATCCTACGTACCTCCAAGGTTCAGGAAGTAAATTAAGAAAATTTTGCTTGCCCTTTTGATGCTATTGCTTGCTATAACCTATGATCTTCTTTAAGGTGTTCAGGCTTTAGTGGACAAGGATCCAGGACTTACTGGCAACCTTTTGGTTGAGCGTTTAGTTGGAGCTCATGTGGAACTCGTATCAAAAGAAGAATATGCAAAAATTGGGAGTGTGGTAAGTGAACGTTTCCGTGCTTTTGTTGATTTTCCTTAAAGTTATAAATCGAATTTTAGTTTTTGAGTTTGAATGTGCACTTGGTATGCCTCGGGAACCATCTCTGTGTATCATGCCTTGTATAAACATTGGTCTTGGCCCCTATCTCGAGTGGTGGCAAATTCCAAGACGATGTATGTTATGTTTTATTATTAAATAAGATATATTAGGGGATTATGCTAGATATGATTTCTAGAAAATTATCTTACTTTCACCGTCTTATCTTACTTTCACCGTCTACCTCCTCTTTGTATCTTGCATAACGTATATTTTTATCAAAATAATGCTTTCGTTATATGGCGTACACAAGACGGTTACTAGACGACGATTCATGTTAGCCGACCCCAAATCATTTTGGGAATAAGGCTTGGTTGTTGGTTGTTGTTGTAATGCTTTCGTTATATGGTATTAACAATGTACTCCATACACCTAGTTAAGTAATCTGGGCTATTGTTGATACTGAAATTCTCTATGCAATGGGTTGTAAAATGCATATATGTATCTACCATTTGAAACCTTGTTAGGAAATTACCAGAAAAATGTACGGCACTTATATTTTTCTTCATCCTATATGCAGGCTCTAACAAATCTGCTAAAAGAAAGGCTGATAAACGAAGGAAGAAAACCATACGTTATTCCTGTTGGTGGCTCAAACTCCCTTGGAACTTGGTGAGTGTAAAGATTGTTGGCTTTTCTGACTAGCAAGGTTCCTTACAATAACTGGTGTTCTTCTCATATAGGAATGACACAAAAGTTAAGAAAACCAATAAAATACAATAAAAGGGTGGTAATGGGTGCTGGTGGGCCATTAATTAGAGGAGAGAGAAACTGATGGATCAATAAAAAGCTGCTAATGGGTGGTGGTGGGCAGTAAAATTTGATAGGACATGAAAGGGGCAGATCTTTAGAACTGGCTCAAAAACGAAATGGGAAAAACACACTGGGACAAAGGGAGTATAGCTACTCTTTCTTGTCTTATATCGAGTAACCCTCTTAGGTCCGCAAATGAGACAGCTTAAACATAAGTTCAATGTAACAGTAAACATTGTATAGCAGTCACTAACTATCTAAAAGATGTCACTTTATAAACAAGGGGGTGAGTCTCACAACTAGTTCTTGTGAGGCCGTCTTGTAAGTGTATTTTGTATATGTTGTTTCTTATATGCTAGGTGGCTTTTTTAAGGTTGCGTCTTCACATTAGTTTGTTAGAGAATGATAAATGTATTGTCAAAAGTTAATGCTATTGTATGATTGTATTTTATTATCGCTGTGGCCATCCCTAATTCGTTTGGTTTTCTAATGATTTTCCTCTTTTTTAATCTCTCAGACATTTCCATTTCCAATGGAGCCAAAGACTAATTTTTCTTTTTCTTTGGTTTTTTGGGATATAATGGAATAAAGCAAAATGACTCATAAAACTGTCTGTGCTTTTTATTTTGTGAAGTAGTAGTCGGTCGGTGCGATTCTCGAAACAATTTTCATTTTGGGTCATCCGTGTGCAGCCTCTCTATGTTTCAATAGGGGTAAGGCTTGCGTGCATCCGACCCCCCTCACCCCGCCGTATGGTGGGAGCCTTTATGGCACTAGGGTAAAGATGTTGTTGTTCATCTCTGAGACCTTTTCTTCTTATCATTTGTAAAGATGGTCATAATGTCATATCTTTTTTACTTGTTTTAGAACTATGTTTTTTTAAGTTATTGGCTTTCCTTTTCTTTTGATGGCGTTTTAAAACTCGTGCTAAACGTGTTTCAATACTTTTTAAACCTTTTCGCAATGATCTTTAACTTCAATGGCCTGCGCAAGACGGTTACAGATGACGATTCATGTTAGCCGACCCCAAATCATTTTGGGAATAAAACTTGGTTGAATGGTTGTTGTTGTGGCCATCCCTTAATTAGTGATGAACATTCAAGTTGATTGGAGTCTTTGTAGATATAGTTTTTTCGTTCTTTCGGAGAAACTTTGTTTGTTCTATCTGTTGTTGGTTTTTTGCTAGGCGGCTATTATTAGGTTATGTCTTTCTATTAGGCCGTTAGAGAATGCTGAATGATTGACTTGTCTGCACAGTGTCTTTTTCCGTGAGCAACAAAAGCTGGTGTATGACTGTTTTTTATTATGAATGAGGTCATCCCTGATTTAGTGTTGAACATTCAAATTGATTGGAGTCTTTATAAATATTGTAATTTCATTCGGAAAGGCTTTTAAGGACGATGAGATATGAAAGCTGTTTTCACTGTGGAGTCTGGATGATAAATCCATGGCCTAACGAATCTACTATGACCTTATTTTGCTTTTTCACTATGGGTAACTTAGTAAGCAGCCTCTCTTGTTTTCAAGATAGGGGTAACTGGTAAGGCTTGTGTACATTCGACCCCCTTTACCTTGGCATAGGTGAGAGCCTTAAATGCACTGGGGTAGTGTTGTGGGTCAATTTGTGGAAGCATGAGTTCTATCATCATTACTCTAGTACCAAGAAAGGATAGATCATCAAGGTAAATATTGTCGTCTTGTTAGATTACTCACAAGTGGGTTAAGGTGACGGTGTAGGTTCTGGCTGAAGGGCTAGGGAGTCAGGGAGTGCTCTCTACTGCTGTATCCTCGTCAAAAAGTGCCTCCATTTCTGATGCATTGTTGTAGCTAATGAGAGGGTTGATGAGGCATAAGAAGTGGCCTTTAGACCATGGTTTTAAGCTTGATTTTGAATAGCTTTATGATAGAGTGAGTAAGGTCGTTTTAGATGAAAGTCTTTGACTTGAAATTTTTGTGCCGCCATATAAAACTTGGATAGGGGGTTTTCGTGCAATTAATATTTATTGGTGCTCTAGAGCTGTTCTTTGCTATGGGAGGTGATGCGTTATCGGTTATCGCTGTTCATTTCATATTAGTTGCAATTATACTTAGCACATTGTTTGGTAAAGCAGCAGAAAAAGGTGCAACTTAAGGGTTTAGAATGGGAAGGGAGCAGGTGCAAGTCTGCATATGAAAATGGTTATTTTTGGGATGATGATTAATTTGACAAAATGTGGGCTTGGGGGTATTAACATGAATCAGCTTGTTCTTAAGGTTTTGATACTATGGCTGTATGTCAGATAGTTTTTTTAATAAGTTAGAAGGTCATTATATTCATTAGAACACCAAGGGGGTGACTCCCATATACAAAAAGACACCTAAGAGGGGGACGCCCATAAACAAAAGAGAGCTAATTAAGCTCTAAGACTATCTTGAGAAATTTAATCCACAAATAGAAAGAAAGCCAAGTATTGATGGGAATGTAACACGTGACTCCAACTACAGAGCACCCTCAAAAGGTGCAATTTGAAGTCTTGGTCTGTGGACGCAACATCATAAAAAATGTGATCATTTCCTTCTTTCCAAGCACACCACCAAATCGCTACCATCTTCCGAACTTCAGATGAACGTTTCTTCGTACTCCTTTTCCAAACGGAGAAGACATCTTTGGCTCTCAGAGTATGAACCCACTCAACCCGAACAAGGGCAAAGCAATATGCCATAAAGACAAGACCCAAATTATTCAATATTGACCTCTAGTCTATTTGGGTTAACTTTGGGGAAATCCATATTCTACGACCTTTTGGAGCTGGTAGTAAAGGAGAGAAAATTAGAACTTGGGAAGATATTTGGAAAAGTGTGAATGTGTATTTCTGCTTTGTTTCCTTGCATCTTTGGTCTTCTGGCCTACATATTCAGGCTTTTATTCTCATGTTGGAGACTCTAGGATCTTCATTGAGAAGAGCTTCTTTTGAATGGCAGCTTGATGAACCCGTGATCTCTATCCCAAAGGTGCAAATGCACCCAGTTTTCTCATGGGTTCACTTTTCAGTGAGAGACTGACAGTCTTTATTTAACTGCCTTTTTCTGTCTTTGGGTTCCAGACCCAGGATCGGTGCTAAGGAAAACGAACTACAGATTTTAATTGTTGCCATTATTATGGACCGGACATAAAGGCAAAGTATGAAGTGGTACAGGGAGCTGAATAATCTATACATGTCTTCAAAACTTGAATAGAAGGAAAATTAGTGAAAGCTGTCCCACATGCCCCCCATGTGTGCACATGTGAGTGCCCCAAATTCTAAAGAAAAAGAGATATTGATTTCTGTAGTGTGACGAGCTACTCCTCCTTTTTCCATTGGTTTGGCAATTGGACTCACTTGAATTTATGAAGTGGTCTTTCTCCTTCTGTGTCGTGTGCAACCAAGGTCTCCTATATGAAATTTAGGCCTTTAGTTACTAATTTTATTTGTTCCGAAAAACCCCAATATATTAATTTAAAGTTGCCGGGACAGGAATAAAGGAGTTTAACTGGGTGGAATGTTCTATTTTCTTTCCTCATCAGCTACTCCGTGTTCAAGGTAATTCTCAATGGACTTGTTTAAGAGGACATAAAAAGGAATAGAATGTGGTAAGAGATTTTTTTTGATAAGAGATGTAAAAAACATTTATCTACTTAAGCTGTATGTGGAATTTAGGACACTTTTACTGTCTTGAATCAACACTGTTAACCTTGATGGCAGCAAAGTGTAGGACGTTTATGTTCAGGTCCGGTGCTTTACATCTATAGTGTTGGCCTGTTCGCGTCTGTTTTGAAAGCCTTTCTGTCAATATGGGCAAACACATCTCATAATCTGACAGTCTTAAACGGCTCCTGGTGAAGTCAGTGCTACTTACGCTAATAATTTTATATTCGTGGTTTGAGTGGAAATATATTTATACCTATGTGATTAAAAAATCTTGTATTATGTGGGTTTCTTAGCCTCCTTTGTAAAATATAAAGTGAGATTCTAGTTGCAATTATTATCTCTTTAGTGGATGAGAGTGGTTTATTATCTGTTCTTTTCTTGTCTCGGACCTTAATATCAACCAAGAAATTGCTTTCATCTCTTTTGACATGTTCATGAATGAAAAGACTCTCTTGCCTGGGACCTTAATATCAACCAAGAAATTGCTTAAGAACATGATATGTTTCATGCTCAGTTCTCAAACTATTCCAGTCAATGTTCACTTCATAGTTTTGCGATGGTTAAGAAGGTTATGCCTTGCTTATTTTTGGACTGAGCTGATTTTAATTCTATATACTATCAGGGGCTATATTGAGGCTATTAGGGAGATTGAGCAGGAGCTTCATTCTGTCGTAGATGCTAGAGGTTTTGATGACATTATTGTAGCTTGTGGCAGGTATGTCTAACCTCTGCAAATTCGTGGGTAGGTTCAGAGTCTAGTTCAGTATTCTGTTAAAGCAGTATCCCGAAGAAACTAAAATAGTACTCTCTTAATTAGGCTCTCTCATGTCTAGAAAATTGATATGTACTTAAATTTGTGTTATAACCAGTTATAACAAGCCTACCATGCCGTTGTACACCCACTGAGCTTATTTATGGCTATACGACATCCTCCATATGGGTTAATTTGCCAAGTTGCGATGAGGAATGAAATGTATAATGTGAGGGTTTGGTCGATTAGGGAGTTTGAGCACTGAAGATGATGTCGACTACGTCAAGTGAGATGAGTATGCCAAATTAATACAATTAATCAGAAAAATTATGAATCAAAACGGTGCTGCTTTTGAGGATATGGTTATGCTTGATTATTTTGATTTTTAATTGAGAAATCGATGACTGAAGAACAGGGATAGACTGACTCTCCTCCGATTGTAGAGACAATCGAAACAAAGCCAAGAACTAAATTACTCCCTGAATTAGTCAGGTTAATCTGACAATAAATTCTTGCAAGGACATAGCTTCACACCACGATCTAAATCGAGGATATTAGCACTGAAAGTCTAGCAATCTAAGGTTCCTAAACACTCAGAAAGATTAATTCAGATTTGAGGGTTTTTAAGCAAACTTGCGTAGGGTTTTCTTATATCAGGTTCTACCCTCCTTCGACTGATCAGCTAGGCTTATATAAGCCTTTTTACAAGATATTATGGTAATAAGAAGAAAGGAAATAATAAGAAACTAACAAGCCTAAAAGATCTCACACAAAATTATAGAAAACAGAGAGATAAGCCTGCTGCAGCTGCACGCCTGATGTTGTCCCTTTTGCCGAACCAATTTGATGATTTCTTATTGCATAAGAATCGCCTTTGGGCTGATGTGGCGAGCTGCTTGCTGTAGAGTTTCCTTCTTGCTGAGGGAAGCTTAATTCTAAGGTACTAAACAACTGAGTATTTCATTTACTCCAAAATACAAACTAATAAAAACGAGTATTAGACCATACCCCAAAATACACCACAAAATGTAGCAATGAAACTCACCAAAGTTACGACCCCCTAATTGACCTGCCTTAGAAGGTAAGAAATCCTCCTCGACTGATTTATGTAACTGAGTGCTCGAGTCGACATCTCTCTCTCTCTCTCATGTTAAGTTCTTCGTATGCCTCATAGTTTTTTCTCCTTAAAAGTAGGATTCCCTTGAGGAGGAGTTGATTCATGCCTCTTTAACAAAACCAAGAGCTTGTCCTTATGCCAATAGCTGGGCTGGGTTTTAATGTAATCCTTAAATGTATAATTGCCATAGTATCCCTGCTTGATCATTGCAATGCATGATAAGGGTATTTAGCCACCCTGCCTTGGCCGTTGACTGGGAATTGCTTGAAGGCCACCCTCCCTCCACCATCTCCACTGTTGTGATTAATGTGTACGAGTGTGCATGCTTGCTTGAACTTCTGCTGATGAAATGAATAAAAGTCCACCCTTCCTGGATAATGTCATGTAGTTTACTCCTAAATTGAATAAATGATGAATTATTTCATTGCTTTTCTTGACGTGATCATTGTAGCAATTACATATGGCCATTTTTAAGCTATCATGTGAGAAGAAGGCCTGGAGACGAGCCGGTTAGAAGAGTAGAAGAGTGGGGAAGTGATAACATCGTAAGGGGTCAGAGAAGACCCAGGATGACTTGGATGAGGGGAAAACCACTAGTACTTGCGTGTGCATATTTATCACTGGAGTGGATACCTTTGTTTTTAACCCTATCTTTGTTTGGCATACTCAAGTCGTGTGCACCACCTTGCATCCATTTGATCTCAGTGAATGACATCCACTTGTGCATACAGAAACATGTTTGTGCACGTGGATAAACTAGATTACAATTCACATTAACTACCAAAATCCCATCGCAGTCAATCTTTTGTTCTCAGTCATTTGTTCCTTGAGAGCTATTGGAGTTCGCCACACACCATATTACTATATTGCATCGGTGTCTGGAAGGGAGATGATGGTGCATATTTTTAGCTCCCATTACTACCTGAACCACTTATCTGCTATAGATGTTTCTGGTGGTTTCTTTACACCCTTCAAGGAACTTGTTGACTTAGGGAGTGTTTCTAATGCTGGGATTTGAAAGATAGGTGGAACACTGGCTTCATTTGTTAGTTGCTATCTGTGACCATCTCTTACCTGCCTGAAGAACTTGCCGACTGCATTAGACGATAGGCACCACAATCATTTTTATAATGTAATTGTCTTTCACGAAATTCTAACCGATAGTCTGCTATTGGTCTTTGATTTGGTCATGTTTATGTTGGTGCAGTGGAGGTACGGTTGCTGGTCTATCCGTGGGATCATGGCTTTGTGATTTGAAGGCAAAAGTAAGTCTCTCATGGAAATAGGTTGTTTGTTTGTTTTAGTTTGCCAAACAGCAGTAACAAGTCTGATAGAGGATTAGGGTTAGAATCTTCTATTCTAGACTATTCTATAACCATCCTCTATCAAAGTCCAATGATTAACTAATGAAAATGACGAGGGACTTTGTTTCTATTGTTTATAATTATTGCCTTCCGTCAAAAAAAAAAAATTGATGACTAAGCTTAGGTTGCTTGGTTCTGCAGGTGCATGCCTTTTCAGTGTGTGATGATCCGGATTACTTTTTTGAATATGTTCAAGGCCTCCTTGATGGACTTAAGGCGGGTGTGAGCGCACGTGACATTGTTAACATTCAAAATGTATCCTTATTTTTTTACGCTTCAGTCTTCCGCTGTCTAATGGGTCAATTGAATTTTTGTATGCTTGGACTTTGTGACACGTTTTTCTTATTAGACTTTACATTACGCGCTCCTGTATAATGTCATGTAGTTTACTCATGAATTGAATAAAAGATGAATTATTTCATTTGATGTGTTGTAGCAACTACATATGGCCATTTTAAGCTATCATGTGAAAAGAAGGCCTAGAGACGAGCCGGTGATAAGAGCAGAAGAGTGGGGAAGTGATAACATCGTTAGGGGTCGGGGAAGACCCAAGTTGACTTGGATGAGGGTGATTAGAGGTGAAATGAGCATCTTAGGGCTTGAAAAGAGTATGGTGTTGGATAGGGCGGTGTGGAGAGACTCTATTTATGTGGTGGACTTGACTCGTTTTTCTAAATTTCTTTTTCATCGTCTCTTAAATTTTTTATCTTCTCTCAAACCTTTTCTTCCAATTATTGTTTAAATTTCCTATCTTCTTCACTTGTTTTTTGACTATATTTTTTTAATTTTTTGTTTTCGTTTCTTTTGATGGCTTTTTAAAACTATTTTTTGAAAGTGTTTCAATATTTTTCTAACTTGTTCACAATGATCTTTAACGTATATTATATACACGAGACGGTTACTTATGACAATTCATTTTAGCCGACCCTAAATTATTTTGGGAATAAGGCATGGTTACTTATGTTGTTGTTTGCTAATTGTTCTCCAAAGTTGATTTTTGATTGGATGCTCTAGAAAGATATACTCTCCTGTAAGTAATTACGAGTAGTTTACTATTTTTGCCAATTATATCAATTTCTTTGTTGTGTTAAATACTATTAGAGTATCCCTACTAATGCATGCTTAAATCTCTCGTTTTCATGCCTTGACTTTAATATAATGTGGCTGCTTTTTTTTCCTGTGTGGCTACTTGTGAAAATTAGCTCACTTGCAAGACACCTCTTCTTCAAGAGAATGTGGATAGTTGCACAAAAATGCTTAACGAAGTCCTAATCCTGCCTTTCCATAATTCTCTTCTATGAACAATATATTCTGGCTGACTAACGGTTTTTACGATGGTTCTATGATTTTTTGAAATTTGCCACTAGTATTGTCTTCTTTAGAATATCCTTCAAACGGGATCCTGCCATGTTGTGATTCCGTGCTTCAGTGTACTTTTCTGCTTCTTCAGATGACTGGCTATGTATCAGTATAAATCTTCCTCCAAGAATTTTATGTATCAAGTTGACCTTTATAATATTTTGCAGGCAAAAGGTCTGGGCTATGCAATGAACACAGAAGAGGAGCTCAAATTTGTGAAGGAAATCGCCTCTGCTACTGGTGTCATTCTTGACCCGGTTTACAGGTATGAAATCACTATTCAGAAATGGTTAATGAGTTAACATATGGAGCTCACCATTGTCCAAACTTAAGTTTTACTATTTAGGTATTTTGCTCAATAACAGAATAGTTAGGGTTGAAAGGAATAGTTGTTAGCGATTAACGAGGTCAAAAGACTTGGATGTTTCATGTGTATCTTTAAAAACAAATAACTATCTCCTGCATGATGATGTGTGGGCTGATCATTTTTATGTACTTAGCTAGGGTTTCAGGCTAGGTGATGTAGCACGTATACTCATAAGATTACGTTAGACCATTCATTCAGTTGTTCCTGGGACGGAAATTTCATTGGAACTGATGCACAGTATATGGAACACTTAAGTTATATACACAATGGCTCCCCAAGGTCATGCTGAGAGTGATATATAAAACCCCTGGTTCATAAGTTCTTTAAAATAACCCTGGTTCAGTGCCACATGAAGTGTGGCCAAATGAAGTGTGGCTTAGATAGTGCTGCTTTTTTGTGCATTACTCAATTCAATTCAAAGAGATTCAGGTGTGGTGTTCCTGAGGACCTATACATCTTTTCTTTTTCACTATGGTAGTCCATTAATTTTCTTTGATGGACATAGGAATCTGATTAATATTCTAAAAGGAATATTGATTGAGGATTTGTTGTGTCTCAAGGAAGTTGGAGTTGACTTTGGGGGGCAAGAGGTTGGTTGGACACATAGAAACAAAGTGAGCACTTGAGAAGGAAGTTTGGACTGAAACCTCGCAATGTTAATAAAGCTCTCAAGGGTACATGCCTTTGGAGGTTTGCAAATGAAACTGGATCACTTTAGAGGAACGTCATTGCCCTAAAATATGGGATCCAACGACTAGGCTGGTGGAGTAATCAGGTTGTTCAAAATTCTGTTACCGAGGTTGATTTTCCTGTTAGTGCTATATGGAGATGTAAAGCTCCTCCAAAAGCTTGTTTTTTCGCGTGGGAAGCCACTAAAGAGAAAATCCCAACTTTGGACTACCTGAAACGAAGAGGGTTTACTTTGGCTAGTCGTTGCTCTTTGTGCTGTGAGGCGCAAGAAACCGTGGATCACCTTTTGCTCTCTTGTCCTTGGGTCTTGTCTTTGTGTCACATTGCTTTGTCGTTGTTCAGTTTGAGCTGGGTTCATCCGCGGAAAACCAAAGATGTCCACTCTGCTTGGAAAAGGAGAATGAATAAAGGGTGGCTAGCTGAAGTATGAAAGATGATTCCAATAGCGATTTGGTGGTGTACTTGGAAAGAAAGAAACCATCGCATTTTTGATGAGATTATGTTGACACACCAAGATTTCAAATTTAGGTTCTTGAGGACGTTGTAAAGTTGGAGTCAAGTGCTACTTTCACACCGACACCTGACTTTGATTCTTTTTGTGGATAAAATTTCTCATGATAACCCTCTTTTTCTTACGGGCGTCACCCCTTTAGGTGTCTCTTTGTATATGGGAGTCACACCCTTCGTGTCCTTTTGAATATAATGATATCCTATCCTACTTATCAAAAAAAAAAAAAAACTTAACAAGCCTATCCAGGGGAAGAAAGTAAAACAGAAGCAGGAGTGTAGGCCAAAAGTTCAGTAGACAGTACTCATGATCAGCAGCAAACTGTAATAGAGGAAGAGAATCATGAGGAAGTCATTACCCCAAAGAATCTAATTGTTGATGAAATGAGATTCAGAATGGCCAGAAAGTCCGGGAAAACTAAGACAAAGACACAAACATCATCACCACCAACCAAAACTAGTAACAGATTTGCTAAATTGGTTGGCATGGCCAGTACACACATTGGGAAAGGCTTTGGTTTTCTGGTGCAGGAGAGGATTGATTATTTAGGGGATGAGGAGCCATCAGGCACCCCCCATCACCATGATAGTAGCATTCTGGAATGTGTGAGGGCTCAATGAGCCCCTCAAACAACATGAGTTCAAAGACCTCATGTTGAAATATAAAGTAGATATAATGGGTATTCTAGAGACTAGGGTAAAAGAGGGAAAGGCTGAGAAAATTCTGAAGAGGAGATTTCATAGTCTCAATAATGCTACAAACTACACTTACCATAGGAATGGGAGAATCTGGCTTCTGTGGAAGGATAGCTCAATAAAGCTCGACATTATACTCATACTGATGGAGGTGCATCCACAGTCACACCAACAATTACGCAACAACAAGTTTAAGGGTACATGATCGAGATGTCGTTGCTTACACGATGGTAGGGTGCATTGCTCGTGAGTAAGGGACATCAAATGACAGCGATAATAAGTCATCAATTGATCAGCTTTTGATAATTAACTAATATTTTGTGTAATCAAAGAATGCTAGTGGGAGCATTATCCATTTAATTTGTCTGCCCGAAGCACCTCAAAACAGCCTAAAGAAAAGCCTAAATGATCAGCCTACCTGATCATATCTCCAGCTGCCTTCTTTAGTTTTTCTATAAGGATTTTTTGTGGGAAACCACCTCCTATTTTGTACGTTTTTTGGAGAACCACCTTATAAAAAAAAAAAATCTTGGGGAACCACCAAATAAAAGCAAAAACTCATGGTTACACCACCTAAGGCCCTCTCCCACCCTATACTCGCCTGAAAATGCACATGTGGCATCGGCAAAAGGCTCCCACACAGTCAATCCTCAAATTGGCTAGGGATTGGACGACGGAGCAGATCAGCCGCGTAGACCGGCCACCCCCACGGCGGCAAGCAAAGGCTTATCCCC
>JBBYHQ010294737.1:0-21261 GCA_038382645.1 Spergularia azorica
CCCGATGGATCCGGGTCGGATCTGGGTCTGCTTGTAAAGTCACGGATCCGGGTCTGGATCCTGTCGGACCCGACCCATTGCCATCCCTAGCCACATCCCATTGTATGAGATGCTTCATACAACCATTGTATGTGTACCATTTTCCTTCTTTTTTTGATGTAAACAAATGACGGCCCAATTCAATAGCTCTCATTTTGAAATCATGTCCTCTTCAAACATTAAAGTTATATTTCAATTACACATTATCAAATGGTTATAAATTGTTAAGTGGTCGTTTGGTTGACAAGTAAAATTATGAGAATTCAAAATTCACATGAATTGAAAAAATTGGAGTTGTTTGGTTAACCAAATTCATAGGAATTGAGAACTCATGGGAATTTTCAATTCCTACAAAATTGAGGAATTGGCTTACCGTTCTGGTTCTAGTGTTATCCTAGTCATTGAGATTTTTTGAGTTGGAATTGTGTCAATCAATTGATTAGTAAAGTTGTAGATTACCGGAGAGAACTTTCTGGCATCTTTGTTTTAACATGTTTATTTTTACACATTCAAGGAGACTCATTGCGAAGTTCTCACAACAATTGTGGATGTAAACCAAACAAACCAAATCAAATAGTAATGCGAGGATCAGATATGAAAGTAGGGTAGAAGCAAATTATCTGATGTAATAATCGTATCCGGCCATTAGTGGGCGAAAACAAGAACGAATTGAAAGAAACCCTCTTTCGACTCTAATTTTCTTAAAGATAACAACGAACACTCGAATGTTTGTCAGAAAGCTTAAATAATACAATACAAAACAACACACTCGAATGAAATTTATTCAGTTAATTTAACTAGACAAGACTCGATCGACTTGAATATTTTTGATATATATATTGATGTAATCGGCAATCGCTCAAAGCTGGTCTTCATCCAGATAAGTCTAGCCGTGGGAAAGGCACCTCCTGAACCTTAGCAACCTCAACAACCTGGGGATTCTTGCCAAGTCCTCTACCCTCGAACCACCCTTGTTTCGCCAGCATCGCCGCACCGATCCCGGTAAGGTGTTTCGCCTGCTCTTCCCCACGTTCCAACAAGTTCTTCTCGTCAATACGAGCAACACGCCTCATATTCGCCAGGATGCTAATATCACCAAACCTAAGAGCCAGCATCGCCGCACCGATCCCGGTAAGGGGTTTCGCCTGCTCTTCCGGGCCACGTTCCAACAAGTTATTCTCATCAATACGAGCAACACGCCTCATATTCGCCAGGATGCTAATATCACCAAACCTAAGAGCAATGGGTTTATTTGCCTGGCTCATCTTGCACTATTCGGAGAATCTTTTTTTTTTTGTGTGTTTTGGTGAGTTGTGGTTTAATTTGTGAGAGCAGGGTGTGTGTTTGCCTTTTTATAGCCTCGAGTACGTGACCGCCTCAAACTTGGGTAATCTCTACTAATTAAGAAAGGAAGTGCACCTTTAAAGCGTTCTTATTTTCGAAACTATAATATTCTAGTCCAAAATATAAAAGTAATTCTGATCAGACCGTCTTATCCGAGAAATTATATCCAAATTGACTTATGGATATTGCCTATTCACAGACCATATATAATAAAAGTATATGGAAATTATAACCACCGACCATATATAATAAAAGTATAAATATACAAATACCTCAGTATTTTTCTGAGGGAAATTTTCTCACGCCCTAACAATCAACATGTCGACAAAAGCAATGCGTCGAGATATTTCCGACTGCCGCAACCGCCGTTACTCACCGGAATCCTATGACTCCGGCTAGAATTACCGCCGCCATCGCGGCCGCAGTGCAAGTACTGGATCAGATTCGGATTCGGAAGACACGAGAAAGAACAGAACTAGGGTTAGGGTTAGCGTAAACGTCAAGAAATCGGGAACTGATACGGACACGAACACGAAAACCGAGCCTGGTTCTAACGAATCCTACTTTTGCACCTGGGATAGGAGGATTAAGAGTAAGACTTCGAAGCCAAGGAAGAGTAGGAAATCGGATGATTCTGATTACGAGTCCGATGATGATGAATATAGAAAGAAGCGGAGAAGGAACAAGAAAAGCAGGAATTCGAGCTCGAGTTCGAGGCGAAGGAAGAGTAGGAAATCGTATTATTCTGATGAGTCCGAGTCCGAGTCCGAGTATGAGTCCGAGTCCGACGATGATGAATACATAAAAAGTCGAAAGTCGTCGAAATCGAGGAAGAAGAAGAGCAGTAGGAAAAGGAAGAGCAGGAGAAGGAGCAACGACAGTGACAGTGACAGTGACAGTGACTCGAACAGCGAAAGCGAGAGGAGGAGCAAGAAGAGGAAGAAGAAGGCGGCCGAGGTTGGTGACTCGATCAGCAAGATGTTAGAAGCGGAGAAGAAGGCGGCCGAGTTGATGACGAGCGAGCCAGAAGAAGTGATAGGGCCGCAACCATTACCAGAGCCACCAAAATGGCACACTACACATTACGGAGGTGCGATGAGGCCGGGGGAAGGCGAGGCGATAGCGCAATACGTGCAGCAAGGGAAGCGAATTCCACGTCGAGGAGAAGTCGGAATTACGCCAGAGGAAATCGAGAAGCATGAGGCAGCTGGGTATGTGATGAGTGGTAGTAGGCATAACAAGATGAATGCGATTAGAATTCGAAAAGAAAATCAAGTTTATAGTGCTGAGGAAAAGAGTGCTCTCGCTAAGTATAACCTTGAAGAGAAGGCCAAGCGTGAGGTAGAAGTTATGGATTCGCTTAGGAAGCTTGTCGACAAAGCTGTTGCTAGAGCTCTTGTTCAGGACCAAAATCCAAGGTCATAGAATGTTGTCTTAGTAACTAAATAATTGTGAATTGTATGGTTTGCAACCGCGAAATTTCATAATGTATCGATGTCTTTGTGAAAATTTTGTTTGAGTTGCTTCGGCATTTCAGTTTACCGTCATAAATAACTCATTAGTTGCTTCGGATTTCAGCTTCAGCATCTCTAATTATTACGAAGTAATGTAAAATATATCGGTAACCCGACTTTTAAATTTTAGCTCCGAGGTTGAAAAGAAACAGTGAGTACGAAAACATATCGATATTGTCTGGGTAGATCAGCACTTCTTAGTTGTGTATGTATAGCTGATCTGCACTTGTTGATTATGCCTATCATCACAATGATACATATTCTAGTATGTAATGATGAGCATAGTTGAGTATCAAGGTGCTTCATCATGCCCATTTTGACATTCTTCATGAATATATACATACAAGAACCATTACTCGTTCGATACTCCCCTTCAGTTGATGATGTCTACAAGTGTCTCAACACATGTACAATGGAAGATCACTTATATATTTATACGGTGTATATATACACCATCTGTAGTTAACTCTATGCATTACACAGGCTATATGGAACTACAGTGAGCAATTGCGAAGTAATAAGGCGAGATGTTCTTGATCAATCGTAACTGCATGAATCAGATCAGACTTACATGCATGGCACCATTGGGAGATTCTTCTCCTCGACACTGCTTCACACGGGAACGAACCACAGCAACGTTGCCTTGGTGAAACCTCGAAGCTGCAAATTTGTTGTTCTTGAATGCACACAGGCTTCTTATACTTCTACTGGCCGGTTTCAAACAGTCCCACAAGTGAGCGCTCCAGCTCATAACCAACATAACAATCGGAGACCAAGTATAGCTTCAATCCCTGGAATCGGAAGGTAAAACGTTAACAGAGCCGTTTAATGCTACATAGAACTCACCAAATCACTGAAGGTATTTTGACAAGTAAAGATCAACATGATACCCTAAAACGCCCCCGACATCCTTGAAGTACACACAATCAAATAATCAAAACAAAGGTCCTTGAAGTTTGAACAAGAGGCGGCAACCTCAAATGTACATAATTGCCTTTCTTCTTAGAAGCAGCAGTTTAAGGTAATGAGTAATGACCCATGGGGATTGAGAGGGGATCCCAACTCCCAAATAGTAGCTTAAAGGTCATCTCATCATTTTACCCAAGTACAAGAAGCAACAGCCATTTTATAAAAGCTAGTGCACTTATAACGTGTATCATGCCTGTTAAGATAAAGTGATATTACTAACACCATTTCATATCAGTTGACATGTCAACATCACCAGGAACAGATATACTAGTATATATGCAAGGATGATTAAAATAAGCACCGAAGTAGGTGAAAATTTCTGAGGCTCTGACCATCATCCCCAAGTTCCAATTCACCTACTCATAAATATGCCTCTCGTTCACTCACAGCAGCGCTGTCACTGAGGTGCGCGAGGCAGACTGAAGGAGCAAAGAAGCACGGATTTGAACTATACAGACCTTCTCTCCTCATCTTTTAACTACTTTAACTCTATACCTACCCCCCTGTATCGCCAAGCTTCATTAAGCATCAGATTTGGACAAGCAACCACAAAGAGGTACCTTGGTACTAGATGCTACAAAAAATTGAAAATCCTGTCAAATGATAAGACCTTGTACACACTCTCTCCCCTGTGTCTCAAGTCTCAACCAATGCCTCTGATACTTCTCCACGAAATATAAGAGGACTGATCACGCTAGAACAATTAACCATAAGTAAAACAAGGAACTTCTTTGGAGTTTCAAGAAATTAATAAAACTGCCATAACAACCAAATTTTCCCTCAAGGCCCCAAACATTGTCAAGTACTACTGCTTCCAAAAGATTACTCCATGCAATCAGAATTGACCAAGAACCGGACAAGTTGAAAAGGTAGATAGTAACAGAGAATTAGATAGACAAACACAGAAATACATATAAGTATATAATCAGCACCTAGCTAACAGCTTCACGTAAAAAAAAAAACAAATAAAAAAAAGAGCACCTGGCTAACAGCTGCAGCTGATGGCAGTTTCATATGTGTGACCAGGTGGTCACCAAACGAAACTCTCTTCAACGCAAACAACTCAGAGGACACACTGTCACCGAGAACCAACCACCAGGCTTCGTCTTTAACCTGTCAACGTATATCGAATCAAGGTCACTGGTCTATTTCACAATCTTGGGGTCTCATTAGTCAGCTTAAAACTATCTATGAGCTAATTAATACATCTGTTAATGTCTGATGAGGTCCATTGTCACTGAAAACACAAAACATTTGCTCTTTTGAGAAATCAATAGAAAAAGAGGCCAATTACAGCATTTTGATTTGACAAATTTCAATTTCTCCTGGCTCAAATCCAACATAAGTTGCTACGTCAGTTACTAATGCTAATATGGGTCTGGCTAGAGACGTCTCACATCAACATCCAGTCAAACAAGCAAAGTATAAAGTGAGCCCCAGTTTGCTACTGTGATGAAATACCTTCGGGAATCGAGGGGTGAATGCTCTTGATGTCTTACGCTTGTGATTCTCCAGCCTGATATTAAGAGAGTGAAGGTTCCCACTGCCTTCTTTGTTCCGCTGGACTCTCAAATGCATTTGTATACGAGGGAATCTCAGTAACTCCTGATGAATAGGGATCAAATAACACGGGATAAACATTTAAGAGAATACAAAACATTCCAGCTACGCAATCACAGACTATATTAGATAATGAAGTGTGAGATTGGGAACTGCGAGCACCAGCACATCATTCAATCAATGAAATAATCAAGAGATGAATAGTTTTGGTTAGTGGTGTTCACAGTATTTGGTTTGATTTTATACACCCATCTTGAGAGAATACTTATTATGCTTCGCTAATAGAGGGGAGCGTAAAATAATTTTCGACAATGTACATCCTAAGCCTTGCAAAGGGCTATTTCAAGGGTTCTTTCAATATAAGAGTGGCAGTTACAAAAGCTAAAAATAAAGGATTCTAGCCAGCAAAAAATATGAACATCCTTTGAAAAAAAAAAAAAAAAATTTTGGGGATAAGGTGGGTCCGGGGATGCTCAAGGTCATGAGTGATACTCATACATTGCACTCATATGCCAAAAGCTCCCAGATCAAGAGTTCAAACATTTAACCAGTGTGTTTCAGTTGGGATTGGGAAATCTAAGTTTTGCTTAGGTTGACAGGGATAGAGTATGCTCTCTCTAGATTGGCTTGTGGAGCTGGTATTTGAATGAAGACCCACAGCTAGACATTGCAACCACCGTTGCCTTACAAATCGATACAATGATGCCTCGCCACAAATAGTTCTAATAATTTTCTTTTGATTTTACCTCGTATAAACTTGAATCTGACAACCTTCCGAGTATATTATGCACACGTGCCCTAGATAGACCCAATAGTTGCTGCACGTTTTCTATACCTCCTTTCACCAGCATACCAATAGCATCTTCACTTAAGCAAGGTAACATCCTTAATGAAGCATTCTTTCCAAACCATAAACCCTGTTCGTACAGCAAAAAAAGAATTCCACATGTTTGTGTGAGCTCAAGAAGAAAAATTAAGCAAAATACAAACAATCACTTATGTTTCATTACATATATATGATAGAAAAAAAAAACTGAAAGAGCAATTTATATCAACATTAAGCCCCTCAATTATATTCCTTCCTAATTAATTGGTTTAGTTTTCACTTAATGAATAACATAGATATGCCGAAAGTCAATGGATTGCAACTAGAGAATTTGACAAAATCCATGTAGCGAATCACACTGTTCTTTGGGTTCAGCCTTTACAATGGCATTGCCTATGCACTGGGGGAAGTTTATTAAAACCACATCACTTAATTAAGATGATCAAACGCACTTGGTGCTTAAATTTGATATTTTAACCCTAAAAATGTATCACACAACCCATAAGGTCATAACTGCACATGCCATGCACAAATAGAGCCAGTGTAAATTTATCCAACCAAAACTAGAAAAGTTTCACGAGTTCTCGAGCTAACTCAACCTATGCTTATCAGGCTGCACATAGGAGAGATAAGAAGAAACCGCCTACATAATGTCTTCTGGTGGGCCATGAACATGTGATGTGACTTACAGTCACAATTTTGTAAGTCAAGCACTAAGCAAAATGATGCCTGATATTGGCGACCAACTTACCAACACAAGATATATGCTATACTGCAATACGTTCACTCCTAGTCAGAACACAACTGCAGATGAATATCACAACATAAACAGGAGACGGAACCCAAGTGCAGCCATGATCAGATAGTGGTGAGTACAGAAGGCAAAATCAGTTAGGAGACGAGAGGGGAATACCTGCATAACCATCTGCATAAGATGCATACAAGTGAGTGCGCTCGAAAGCCATCCGCTATTAGCACATACGTCTATCATAGCCTGGATTATACGTATACTCTGATCCAAAACAGACTTAAGGTCCGTCTTATAGTCACTGATTGGCATTTCTACTTGAGAAAAGTGTGCCTGAATTTCAAATATGATTTGCATAAATTAGTCAGCTTACTAAAAAACATAACTCAACAATGCAGCAAAAGCAAGGTCAGTTTTTATCTACAAAATATTAATGCTGAGGACTTGCCTGAAAAAGCAAATTTGTTTTAACATGTGGATCATCAAGTCGATTATTGTCCACTTTGTGCGGAACCAACTGAGCTAATGTTGCGTTGTGGTTTTCCTATTTAGAGAGAAAAAAGAAACAAGTTAATGACAATAAAGCAGTAATGTTTATGAGCATCCACCATTAAACTTCAAACTTCAATGTGCATGACTTGAGAGATATTTATAATTTGAGGCTCGGTGACCACCAGAATAAATCTGTTTAGCATTTATGAGCAAGTCTCTCAATGTTAAATTCCAACATGCGCAAATGTGATTCAAAACCAGTTTCAAGCTTCAGTATGCAGTCATCTATGTACCTTAATAAAGAAAGCTTAACAAGATTTAGAAAAGCCGACTCATTCTACAGAAGTATAATATAATGTTTATTGTTACCTCATTGTGCCTCACTGGCAGCTCATCATACTCAGAAGCAGCAGAAAGCACATGCAAGAGAACCTAGGGAAGAAAATTATTAGTTCAAGAACTAAAGAGTGTCTCTAGGAGAAAACAAAAATGACACTCACTTCAAGTGAAAGGTTTGGTCCAAGATTGGACCCAAACATCGAAACAGTCAAATAATTGAGGTAGTATTGAGATGCAATTGAACCCAGCATCATAGACTCCACACCATCGTCATTCATTTTGATGCAACCACTGTCTTCCAAATCTTCAAATGTGCTTTGTACCAACCTGCCATATGAAGTTTAATAAGATGTAAAAATTCGTCACATTCAGAAGTTACATAAAACAAGCAGCTCTTATTACCTTGATAAATATGAGCTAAGGATCCCAGGATCTGTACCCTCTAAGCCATAGTAAGCTGGATTAAACATCTGTTTAAGAGATACGATTGGATGTCAGCAGCAGAAGCACCTCTACAAAAGTACAAAACTGCAGCAGTGAAGACCTTAAACCCTTTAAAAACAAAGATAATCTGAGCAACCAGCTAAAGTATCCTAACTGACAGATGACCTCAGTTTGAACAGTGAAAGTATACCAGTCTACGGTAAAAGTACGTCCACGTCAAGTAGTGAATGGCATCTGCCTTATTGCAAATCGTACCAGACACGATTTCAGCATTGAAGTGGTCATGAAGATGTTCCCAGAGGCTGCTCTCAACAGGAAAGGGTTCATAAAGGAACTGCAATCGAAGAATAAGCTTTTAAGCCATTTTAAAATCCACAATGAAAGAAGAGAATTCTCCAAACATAAAAAGTACTAACCTTCTTGTAAAAACTCTTTTTGGGTTCATGAACCAAAATAACTGCTTTCCCATGTTGGTCATATTGTGGTCGTCCAGCACGACCCATCATTTGCAAAATATCTGTGATAGGAAAATCAACATATCTTTTCATCTTTCCATCGAAGAATTCAGTTCCCTGCACCATGTTAGGAAAATAATCTAATTAGAACTGATGTATGTACGATCTTGAATGAACGTTGATGAAGTGGCCTGTCAAAAAAGAATAAATGAACTGGCCACGTATGGTAAGTGAAGACTAAAGGATAGCCGGTTGATTCCCAAAAATGCCTCAAAATCTCCCGCTCATCGCAATTCATGAGATACGGGGGTTGGAGGTATGCAACCTTACACCCTAGATACACCGTTCCCAAAATGATTGGGGTCAGCTACAATGAATTGACATAAGCTACAGTTATAAGTCTGTTCCCATATGAGTATTGACCCATAATAGAAATTATGTCAACCGCTACTTCACAACTGATTACAGGAGTCATTGGAAATGGAACTAATATAAGTGTGGGGCCCTGGGCCCCCTAGTCTGGGCCTTCTAAAACCCAGGCATGGCCTTTTTGGAGCCTAGCCCATTGGAGAAGGACGGAAGGTAAGGGAACCTTCCTCCCTAGCCCTAGTGGTAAGAATCAAACCTGACAACTCAAGTTCAACAGGCTGCGGCTCCAAACCAATAGACTAAGCACAACTGCAAAAGGCTCCAACCACTAGACTAAGCACAAGATGGTATACATATGTTCTTGACTATGCTTCTTATTCACTTGTGAAAAGTCATCTTCGACAACTTGGATCAAGCTAAGGCAGAATAACAAGACCCAAGTACTCCAACATGGAGGCATTCTCTAGGCTTCACTAACCTTGATGATGACAAGATGTGCAGGGAGATTCACACCCCAAGCCAATGTGCTAGTTGACACCAACACCTGTACAGGAAACATATTTGAACTCAGCAACGGTACAGACTTTCATCAAAGGGTTAATAGAACTGAGAGCAAGAGAGCAACTTTTTGGAGAATGAGCGGTTCAACTATGAGAAGAAAACTTAGTACTAAAAAAAGAAAAAAAAAACAATCAAAAGATAATTATTAATGCATGATTCTACATAGACTATAATAGCTATTCTCGATTAAAGCTTAGATGATCACAAACCTGAATCTTGTTGTTTCCAAACAGCTCCTCCACAGCAGATCTATCCTTATCATTCAATCCAGCATGATGTAAACCTATACCAAACTGTAATGTGTGCCTCAGATTTTGATCTGTAATCTGATAAAGCATCATCTGTAATTCTTCCTCAGCCATATTCAAAAACTTCCTCGGCTGCTCGTCGGATGCTGCATACTTCAAATACCAACACAAGACAGTGGCATCAAGAACAAGAAAATTTGATAAAACTAATCAGCCGACAAAGGCATATGGGAAGAATTTACGAAAGCTAAATCTGTAGATAGGAAACCTCTTGATACCTGAATGAGGTCTAAAGCAGTAAGTCTCGTCTGTCGACGTGATGAAACAAATATAAGAACTGGCTTTGCAGGCGAGTGTGTAGATATGGCGGCATATGCAGGTTTGTTCATACTATTCATTCTTGGACAATAGAACTTCCCAGGGTATCCCTATTAATTTTGAAAGCATCAGAATTGATCAGGTAGCTGTTCAATAGACTTCAAGCAAATAAAAACATGATCTAGCAGAAGACTATTCATTCTTGGACAATAGACTTTCCCATGGTATCCCTATTAATTTGAAAGCCTCAGAATTTATCAATAGCTGTCCAAAAGACTTCAAGCAAAAGATAAACATGATCTAGAAAAATGGTATATTTGCCAAGTCAATAACCAGATTAACCCCTATAATAAGGGAATCAGATTATCATATAAGCGAGAGCGTATCTCAGAAATAGCAAAAGAATTGTGTCAAGGAAACAGCCGTTAGTTAGCTACTCAGTCAAGTAGAGAAGCAATACTTATGACCTCTTACTTAGCCAAATCTGTGTACAAGACATCACAATTTTCGTATATAAGGACGCAAGTAGAAAATAATCTCTAAACAAGAAAAGGAGGTTTATAAAAATTGACTACACAAGCATAATTGAGAAACATGCAATCCTCCAAACAATTGAAACTTTGAATGTCAACTCAAAACCACACCCCAGATAATTCAAAAAATAATCTCCAATCTCTAACTCCCTAAAGATCGTTCTGTATACATTTGAGCACTTGAACAATATATGTCCTCAAGCATATACTCCACTCATCCTACGACTACTCCTGAACAAGTTTGCTAATTTATGGAGTTCTTAACACTTCGGCTTCAGGACAGGAAATTTCCGTAGTTGATATGAGCAGTACTATCAGCCCCTTAAAGAACTCAGAAGACCCAATCAATATCCTCACTCACTCCCTCTTTCCGTCAAAAAAAAAATATCCAGTATCCTCACTTCCTCAATATGATGCGGTATTACAATGGACCTATCGCTATCCTCGGTAAGATACGGTATTATCAATATCCTTAGTAAGATGTGGTATTATCAATATCCTTAGTAAGATGTGGTATTATCAATATCCTCAGTAAGATGTGGTATTACAACAGACCTATCAGTCACATGACCATCCTCTCAAGATTTTGTATTGCCAAACTCCACCACTCTATCCCAACAATGTGCATTATCCTTATTTGACATGAATTTTCTATTGTGAAAGCAGTCCAACGGTCCAACCTCTCTTGACACAAGCCATCCAAATGAGAAATCCATCCTCATTCTAGCAAAATAAATAAATAAATTGTGCTTCTAATTTGAAACTGTTTTCTAAGATATTGAGACAGTTAAATTTTTCTTTTTTTTTCGGGTAAAAAGGAGCAGCTAATGCTGCCAGATGGGGATATGAGCATTCGAACCCACAATCACAAATAGAATCAGAACCTTAAGATAAATCTATATCACCATCATTTTTGACAACCAGTACTCCATTGAAATGGAATCGTTTTTTTTTTTTTTTTTAGGTAAGGAATTGAACAGCAATGTCATCTTCTCTCCTCCAGTCAACTTTTTCATTTCATCTGAAGATTTACACAAAATTTATCCATAACTACGATCATATTACTTCAGCATCCTTATTAGTAGTTAGGAAATACACCTTTATACCCTGGTTCCAAATTTCCCAATTGCCCTGCGTATTGGGGTTTGTCCTTTTCGAATCTTGGACAACCTATGACCAATCTTTCCGGAATGAAACTCACACCTCCAGTTGACCATCTTGGTGAAGAATTAGGCTATGCGGGGCTAGGTAAATTAGGGGAAAGAAAAAGCTTTCAAGTTCTGCTTTTGAGACCTTCTACGTTCTTTGATCCACGGCGAGCTCTCACGTCTCTCCAGATTGTCTCATAATACAAAACTTTTTTGGGAAAGCGTTATTTATGTCGCCACTTCATTGGCAAACTCCCCCAAAATATTTTCACAACAAAATCCAAGCAGTGTGTGATCAGTTCTCTCATCATCTTATGAGGATGCCATATCCTCGTTCGATCTATTAATCTTGAATATATAACTTCTTTCGCGACCATTTACTTGTTCTTTGTATTCTTCTTGTTTACATATTTTCTCTCAATCTTAAAAGCACAACACAATAACTGGACTGTGGAATGTAAACTAACTAGTAACTACAAACACAAAGCTTGCTATAAACTCCATTATCATCCTAGCGAGGATCCTCTTATAAATAAACACCAGCCTATCACATCAAAGAGCTCCCTAAGAGATTCAATATGAGCAATGGATCGGGATAGAACGCAAACTGCCAAATGGATTGCGAAACTCAAATCTCATAGTACACACAAGGGACAGGCAAGAAAAGGGCCGAAACTAACCAAAGCTAAGCAATAACACAGCATCATCTAAACCTTTCTAACAAGAAGCTGAGGCAAGAACAAATTTGAGCTACTGACCTGAATGTGGACTTCAAGCGGTACAGGTCTAACACTGGGTTTGAAATTATATAGCCCAGTCTCCCCAACCCCTAACCAGTCAGCCAAATCCCTGGAAGGAAAGAAAAAAAAGTGACGAAAATCTCCTAATAAACTAATAAAAACAATCAATCACAACTTACAGGAATGAGATACATATGCATAAAAGAGAAACAAATGGGGCACTACTCAAAAACGGGACACCTTCTAAAGCATCGGTGCATTTGGCCAAAACGCAGTCATTGTACGCTTGCAAAGGTTTATTGATAAAAAAACAGACATATTTTCATGAAAGAGTATCGATAAACAAATGCACGCATACTTTGACTTCAAAATCTATACAACATCTTTACCCCAGCGCCATAAAGGCTCCCACCATAAGGCGGGGTAAGGGGGGGTCGGATGTACGCAAGCCTTACCTCTATTGAAACGTAGAGGGCCTGCGCACGGATGACCCAAAATGAAAAATGCTCGAGAATCGCACCGACTGACTGCTACTTCACAATATTAGAAGCACAGACAGTTTTATGAGCCAAAATAAGGCCAGTCTATGGAATGTAAAGGATAATTCGATTCTGAGTATCAAGAACCAAGCACAATGTGGCACAGAACCTAGTCATCTGTCACTGTTGATCTAATATTAGATTATTGGCCAAAATGAACCGGGTTTTTTGTCAGTTCTCTAAGTAAGAAACTAATACACATTAACATTTGTAAATGAGAGCATGGTAACTCATTCCATCGCTAACTCACGCTCGATTTTGAGAAACCTTTTTTTACTACACTACTACCATGGAAGGCTTTTACAATCTGTTTTTGAACATAAAAAGGCAGCAAGATATAGTTGCAACAGTCCCTAAAGATGACAATGCAAAATAAAATAAAATAAAAAATACTATGAACATGACAGTATACCCTGCGTTTGCCAAAGCTGTTGACAGACCCACAAACCGTACTGAACGTTCTGTCTGCGATGATATATACCTCATCCTTGAAACAATGACCTACAGATATCCCGTCTGATATTAGTATAGAACGAAAATGATATGTTTGTGCTCACCATATATATAAATATATATATAGGAACTTGTAGCAATCATAAATATGTAGGACCTGTAAGTACCATTATTGAAAGTCCGATCAATTACATCCTAGTCTTACGGCTCTTTTCTTTTATGAATCATTAATGCAAACCAAGTAAATAATAGCAACTTTTATGTCTGTCTGCTTTCTAGACTCTAAACCCAACGCGATTACATCCTGCCTTCTCTACTTTTCTGATTTTCTCTCTCCTCTATTGCCTGGCTTCATCAAGATAAATCCACCAACTACACAACTATACTTGAAATCTTGCGGTCTTCCACAGTTTCACCACTAGACGTCCTCAGTCCAGATATTTAACAGCAGATCACAGTCTTGAAATCTCTAATAATCACCGGTCCTATCTACAGCGCTAGAAAACTAACATCAAACCCAAATGGTCTCTGCATATCTTCTACTTTCCTGGAGCCTTGGCCAAAAGAAAATATAACATCTTTACTCCTGACCAAATAAAAACACCACAAACCTAACATGATACAGGCCAAATAAGAATGAGAACACGTCACGCATGAACATCCCTTTGCTGCTAAAGAATACATTTTTCCTGTCTTCTTCGTAAATCTCTCTTTGCACATACCTCAAGAATGGGGCCTCGGTCAGCTCCAAGTAGATGAATCTCATCCAGAATCATAAGCCCAACCTTCAATATGAAATGACCAAACAGTTAACAACAGAAACTAAACAGAGATGCACATACATTATGACTTGTCAATGTTCAAATGCTCCTAATTTTGTATCAATACAATGATATACAATAAAAAAGTAGTTCAGATTGCATCTAGCCTGCAGTGATCCTAATACCGTACCCAAACGATGTTAGCCCCCATATTCATATATCACAGAAGTATGAAGATACTGTAACAGAAGGTTACTCTCAACATATCAAACATACAAACAAGGGAACACAAACAAACATTGTAGTTCCATTTATCCATTTCCTAACTTCGCAGGGCTGTGCAAGAGTAATAAATAGCTTAAGACCAACGTTGGAGACATTTGAAGATCTTGGCACTTTCCAAACCGCCTTTAACATGAGAAAGGATTATATACAGTAAAACAAGTGTAATTAACTGATTTCTATACAGATAGTGCACATTGCTTCTTCTGTGAGAGAAAATATAAGTCCTGTAAAGGAGTACATGTTTAATTAACTGACTACAACACAAAAGAAACTAAGTATTACACTACAGTCTTCACAGTTCAAAGTAAGCTGCCATCAACTGGGGACAATTAAAATCAGCATATTCAGGACTTGGGCGCGTACACAAGACGGTTACTGGATGACGATTCATGTTAGCCGACCCCAAATCATTTTGGGAATAAGGCTTGGTTGTTGTTGTATTCAGGACTTGGGCATACCAAAATCACAGTTCCACAGCCCAAAAGCATTACATAAAAGGCCTACGCCACCATAAAGTTATAATACAGCAAGTCAGCAACTGAGTATGAAACTGGCTTACAACTGGTTTGGGAAAATTGCTTAAGAAAAGTTGTTGCCAGGCAAAACCAGGACAAAAGATGGAAGCGCTGTTTGGTTTGAGTGGGGGAAAGAGAAAGGGAAAAGTGGGGAAAGGAATTAAAACCCTCCTTATTCCCCCATGTGTTTGGTTAGAAAAAATAATCAAACAATTTTGTACCCTTTCTCTCACCATGAGCACGGCTGCTCCAAGTTTTCTCTTCCTCTAGTCAACTTCAGTCCTCCCCATAAAAATCCATCCACTTCCTCATCGCCAGCTTCATCTCTACACTATCCTACGCCCATACCTTACTTGCATTTGCAGTACCAAACTCCGCCTCGATAATGTTGAGATTTTGGTGACAGAAAGTTGTTTGGTGCCGGATTGGGTAGGTGTTGGGAGGTAAGTGGTGGTAGATCTCGTTAATTCCAGTGGTGCAATTATTTGGTAGGGGCCTTTGATTAGTGGAATTGGTGGTGGAAGTCGAGGAGAGAAAATGATAGGTGCCAAAATCGGATCCTAGATGGTTGGAGCTTGTGAGTGCGGTGGCCGGAGCTTGCAGAGATAACTGTGGTGGCAAACTAGCAGTTCTTGGGTGGTGGTGGTAGCATATATTAGGTGGAGGTGGTGATGTTGATGAACTGATTATGAGTGGGCAACTCAAAACCCCAATATGGGTAATGGCTGAAACCCTCAAGGGAGTAAGGAATCAACATAGGGGAGTTTGGGGTAATCCATTGAGAGAAACTGGAGAAAGGGAATGACCCAAAAAGTGTATCGAACACCATAAATGGCAATCAGGGTCTATAACTCCCTTTCCCTTTCTTGATTCCTTCCAAACAAACGGCCCTCGAATCTATTAGATAAGAATGACAGAGCTATACACAGTGTAAAGGGGTCTGCATCAACTGAGCAAAGTAAAACGGCTTTCTTTAGAAATCCTTAGAGAGCCAAGATGATAAGAAGTACATGAAGTCTTCACATAGGAGAAGCTATGTCAAAGCAGTGAACGAGCATAATAACCCAGAGAGTAGTTTTAAATTGCACCTTTTTAACGTAACTTCGAGTATGCCAATTTCGGCTGATCCCATCCCACTTCTCAGGAGTAGAAATAATGATATCAGCCGACAAAAGGGCCATCAAATCTGGGGTGTAATCACCAGTCATTTCAACCTGGAAAACAGGGTTTAAGCGAAAGGTCATTTTAATAACAACGATGCACAAGTCGCTAAGAGAGTCCTGATCCAAGAAAGCAACTAGAGAGAATGATGTAAAACAAAACCATCTTTTTTCCCAGCTGAGTTACGAGTCGCTTTCTCCAGTCATTCATTCTTTCTCTGACAAGGGCCTTCAAAGGTGCTATATAGATAACCTGCATGAGTACAAGAACAAAAATCTCTAGATTCATAAAGCTCGTTGACAACACCTGGGCCTACATAAGCATAATCTTATCCAATTACCTCTAAGGCAAGTCTACAAACTATTTTTCATGTGAATTTTAGCATATAGAATAACTGGTGCATGGTACATTAAAAAGTGTGAACTAAACATGATACAAAATGCTGAAAAACATCACTTTAAACATCCTTCAGTTTGATACCAGATAAACAATTAGAATTCAGCACACATAAGTAGCCTTGCCAGAAATGAAATGTTGAATTTTTTACAGAACATGAAACTGATTGCTTCCTCCACTCTAGTCAATTGTTGTCCCCTTTGTTGAAAATTCCCTCACATATATGAACAAAAAGGAGACTAAAATGGAGGAAGTAAGATTCAGGACATACTTATCAGTTGTTAAATGGGTACCCATTTGGACATATTTCTTATTTCTGAATATCTAGAAGATCAATATTCTGACATCTGACAGAAGAAATATATAGATAAAGACGATAACGCCACCAAGGTTCTGACCATACTCAATGGACAAGCTATCCAAAACTAACCTTCATATCAGACTGAGTATTAAACAACCGAAACATTGCAAGCTCAGCTGATATGGTTTTCCCACTGCCCGTTGGAGCTCCCAAAAGAACATTGTTGTCTGTGTGATACAGGATATGAAAAGCCTACAAAACCCAAGGACCATTAACGCTACTCAGGTATCATAAACCACAGTATCAATAATACAAATAGATGTAGACCTGAGTCTGAATAGGATTGAAGTGTGAAAAGTTGTACAGGGCTTCAAAGGTTTTGTTCCCAAGAGAGGTCATAGGCAGAGGTTTTAAGTCCAGCAATTCAGTATGCGAAGAGCCAGCCTGGATGAACAAAAGAAACAAAAATTTGCTCAGAAAAAGTACATTTCAATTCCTAATTATCTCGCGTAATGCCAGATTTCTCAACGATACTGTCTAGAGAGGGAAAAAAAAAAGAGCTTCATAGAAGACATTTCAATTCCACATCTACCTCAGGTAATGCAAGATTGTTCAAAGAAATGGTGTAAAATGATTCTGCTTGTAACCATGAATCAGAAACAGCACGAATGTAGTACTGTGATGGATGTGGCTCAAATATTGGCACCGTAAACGTAAGTTTTTGAGGCTCCGCTTTAGCAGTCCGCTTGGTAAGCGTGAAGAGCTCTGAGTGATATATGTGGTCATTTTCAGAGTCCTGTTCACAAGCACAAATGAACAGCTAATTATATTACTAGTGAGTCAGTAACTAAAATGTGACAAACCAAGGACACACCATAAATTTTGATATCATTTTGCAAGAGCCTCTCCTACACAAAGCAATCTAACTACCAAAATACTCTTTCGAAAAAAAAAACACAGTACTCATGTCAGGGTCCAGCCAAATAATATCAGTTCAATGTCTAAACCTCGTAAATCTAACAATTTGCATATTGCCAAGGGACAAGCAACCCCAAGGTTCTCTTCATTATATAAAAGTTCAAATCCAGAAAAACATTGTTTCATTGATGCCAACCCCACCCGTGGGGCTGTGCTGCCTCCACTACCACACTCCTCTCCTCCCACTCCATCCCCTTTAACTCTCCCGCTCACATCCCAGCCAATGCCGCTAGTCTCTAGTCTACTGCACATGTACGCAACACTTCCCTCAGGACCCAGCCCCCTCTCTCTCTCTTCTCCCACCCCTTCTCCCACCCTCTCTCCACCAGCTGCGCCCATCTTCTCCATTGCTCTTTATATCTCGTCACTATCTCCCATTACTTTCACCTCAACCATTCCAATGGAAGATTTCTATCTGAAGATACAATCATTAAGATTTTCAGCTTCATTTTCTCTTTCCCATTTTTTAAGTAATAGAGGATTAATTTGTCAGATTCAGTGGACTCAGTGATCAAAACATAAAAATTAATCAACTGCATATCAGGAACAATACGTTAGAATGATACCTCGACAAGAATCCACCAACGCTGGGTCATACCATGAAAACGATCCTTCCACGTGAAATCAGGGGTCAAGAGTAAATCAATCTGAATACCAGCAATAAATTAGAAATGTGCATTCTTCGATACATGACTAAACATAACATCTACTAGAAGCAGCAGCCACAAAACCAACAACAAGGCCTCAAGGACTCCCGCCTATGGCGACGCAAGGGAAGGTCAGATGTATGCAACCTTAATCCTATGTTAAAAACCTAGGGAGGTTTCTGGATGACTCAAAATGAATATTGCGGCAGAGAATTGCATCGATCGACTGCATCTTTACGATATAAGAAGCATGGAAATTTTACTGAGCAATTGTGCTTTATTCCATTACATTCCGAAGTTATAAAATAATGAGTCTTTTACTGCATCGGAAGATGCATAATATCTAATAGCATGAGAAAGGGAATTTAACAGATTTCCATTGTTCCACACAAGACAGAAAGCTGACTCAAAACAAAAGAACTTAGGTAAGGTAACCTTCAAGACTGTCCTGGTGATCGGGCTGACGGTAGCAGATAAGTGGACTGCAGGAAAATATACTAAATATTGCTTCACCACCTGCAAATGTAGACATAGAAACTTCACATTCGATGCAATATGTCCTTAACAGATTGAAAACATTTCATTCACGAAAGGAATATTGTCGTAGCACGGAAACCAGAGGTAAAAAAACAGAAAGATGTGTTCCCTCAAAAAAGAAAATATAAAGAAATAAAATTCAGAAACTAGAGGAGCTTTGGAATTACTTGTGATGGGGAAGTTCCAAAGAAAGCCACAAAAGCATGATCTAACAAGAAAATTAACAGGGTAATCAAACGTAACTATAAAACCTGACTATACACTCAGTCCCAAAAGATTTCATTATATCTGACCAGCCAAGCACACACCAACAACTTGAGGAGTAGAGGGTTAAAGGAATGCAAGTGACCAGCAAAGACCAGACATATCAGTACCAAAACCTGGTAGCTTTTGCCATAAATGGGTACCCGTTTCTACACAGGTGTTGCAGGAACACAGTAAGGGTCTGATGTGGACTAATCATCCAAGGATCCAACATGGAATTTTCCAAAGGACTTGGAGACACAGTCAGCACAGGAGTTCAGCTGTTTTATTTGGACATGGGGATATGAATGTCTTTCTTTAGTAGGATTGGTGTATCTTCTTTAGTATTTGAAAAAAGTTTGAGAGAAGTTCTAAACCTCTTAAGCTTTTGGGTTCTAGATGGAGATATTTTTCTCTATGACAGGAAAAAAGCACTTGAAAATATTTGTCAAATGATGGTCAACCATAAGGGAGTAATAAAATCTGTGAGTTTCAAGATTAAACGATTACACTTTAAGAAGCTTTAAGTTAAAAACCAATAGATTTCATATAAATGTTTATGATAAATATTTTAAAACCGTCTTATTTATCTCAGAGGGTATTTGATGTATAATAGGGAAAAGGAAAGGAATCCAAAAACGGAGATGAGGAAAACAACTTCAAGAAAGGGAATTCATTAAATTGATTGGTTAGCAGTGTAGAATGAGATGATTTCTCAATCCATTGTATGATTGCCCACCCATTCTTTGACCTTTGTTCCTCTCTCTTACTTCTATTACTTGGTCCCCAAATATTTTCCACCATGGATGCAAATCCAGTTATGCTCGAACCGCAGTGCGCAGGATGTTGCAACTTGCGGATAAACCACCACCACTGATGAGGATGCCAAGCAACTATCAGTCTATCACTGCTGACAAGGGGATTGCAAATCAAGTAATCATCAACCCTATCATGTCTAGAGCTTCCAGAGCTAATGGTGCATGCCTTTTCTCCCTCCATCTCTATCTCTTCCTCATTTCAAGGACTGTGAACATAGTGAGTGCCTGGTTGGAATGGTGGAGTTAATGGATTCATTAGCTGCAATGTTTCCAGCAAGACGGCCAAATAGAAGTTTAGCCAGTTAGAATTAAGACTCCTGTGACACTAAACGTTCGAATAGGGTAACAGGCATGAGAAAGAAAAGATGAAATATTAACGTCTAGCAAAAACACAGTTTAATTCCTGAAATTATGATGGAAGCCCCTCCTGTCTGTTCAACACTATGAACTCTTCTCCCTCTTTGTGACCCCATCTTATCATCTGCAGTGGTCTTCTTAAGGTGAAGAAACTAGACAGTAGACAATCACACAGTCTGGGCATCATAGTTCTCCAGTACCACGATACATAATGCAAAAAATTTGAAAAAGAAAAAAAAAACTTGCTAGTTGCTACTAATACCGAGAAAATATACCTTCCCACCAGGATAATAGCGAATCAGTGCTCCGATGTCTTTCTCCTTCATATCATAAAGGCGTTCTAGGTCAGCCCCTTGATCTTCAAGTTTCCTCAATATCTGAAATGATAGCAAAGTTGTCAGCAAGTTCTTACTTGTCTTAAGAAATCTAAGCTAAAAGGGCGTCGAGTGAACCTCTGAGGAAATCTCTCTATCAAACTGTCTAAGTGCATGTTGGTGGGCCCAGATCTGACGATCAACTGCCTTGCAATATTCTAACATGAAGGTTGTTGTCTCAGACCACCCTCTCCGAAGACAGATTTCAAACAAAGCACGCATAATACGAGCCAAACTTGCACTTATATA
>JBBYHQ010294817.1:0-21230 GCA_038382645.1 Spergularia azorica
TCCTACAACTGCGCCTACCTCACTCCCCTTAATTCAGGACCGAGGTTTCCTTGGCTCGTCACATAATTGGTAAGTACATCACTGCCAGTTTTCTCCTATTCGACCATTAACAATCTGAGTATGGTTTTATATATTTGCTGATCTTGAGTATACAAGCAAATGTTGATGTGAAATTGCTCGTCTTCACTGGTATAATTTTTAATTGAAATAATATATTCTTCAGGTGTGAAGCTTTTCCGTCATACCCGAGGTCTTATGACATGGTACATGCGGATAGACTGCTTTCACTTGAGACTCATCTGCACCAAAAGTGCAGTACACTTGATTTGTTCGTAGAAATAGATAGACTCCTTCGTCCAGAGGTATGAACCTTTCCCATACGTATTAGTACATTACGACTTTACAACTCTTGATAAGTACTATGTTTAATTTTCCTTGCACCCTACTGTACATAAGTCAGTGCCAAAAGTACTGATATTTCAATATTTTGTCAGGGTTGGGCTATATTCCGTGATACCCCATTGACGATTGAAGTAGCTAGAGCGCTTGCAACACGACTTAGATGGGATGCTCGGATTATAGAAATTGAAGCAAACACCGATGAGAGGGTACTCGTATGCCAGAAACCTTTTGCTGAAGACAAGCTTAAGCATATGATGTAGTTCGACACTCTGTATTTCGACATTTGGAACGTGTAATGATACTGTTCCAATACTACTGTATAGTTACTTGAAATTTTTTGGGGGAATAGGAGGCACACCAATATGTCCCCAAAGTTGGGGTAAATGAGAGGAGAATTATATGATTCTTTTACTAAGACTTGAATACAATTCTGGGAAAGAGCAAATTAGCAATATAAACATGTATAATGTGATATTTGAAAGCATAGTATATAGATATAAATTCGCAGCAATATTATTCTTGTGCCTTTTTTTTGTTTCCTCAGTATTCTTGCATCTAGAGGCTAGAGCCGGACGCAAATTATACCATGCTCCAAGGAGCATAAGGAGCATGGTGATCCTTCTCACAATAAAGGAGTGAAGACCATACTTAAAAGATTTTTCATTTTTTAATATATGGTCCACACTCATCTATTGTGAGGAGAACTACCATGCTCTTTGTGCTCCTTGGAGCATGGTATAAGCACTGGAGCCGGGGAACAGGTCGGATTCTATTCGTGTTAGTATAACGGGTCCACACTCCCTTATATGAGCACGAACTAATTCAACATTATCTACCCTCCCCTAACCCAATATATGTATCGTGTACCTAGACGTGAAATGATAATTTTGTGTCGGAATTTCGGGATCGCAATTGTGACAGTAAGTTAACTAATAATCACCTTTTGAAGGTAAAGCTAACCATTAATTATTGCACACAAAAAAAATCAGGACCTGCTTTGTCTTGTGACTGAAGCTTTATATAATAAGTTATGTGTGGCATGTTATTTCAACATCCGACCTTAGCTCAGTTGGCAGAGCGGGAGACTGTAGTGGGAAAAACCTCAGACATCTCTAGGTCGCTGGTTCGAATCCGGCAGGTCGGATTTTTTTTTTTTTGTTCCCTTTGCTTTATAGCCATGAAAATAATGTAAAAAAAATGCAAAAACTATAAAAATTCTTCCTGTCAAGAATAAAGAAATGGCTTTAAATTAAACTCGTTGTCTCCTTCGAATTTTAACACAGTTTTACTGCAAGGAGCGCAAAAAAAATCAATCCTGAAACTTGAAGGTGAGTAGGTGACCATATTTTGTTCCGAGAAGTAGAATGATAACGAGTATAATTATTTTGGGCCGGTTGGAAGCATAACATATATCTCTTCGAAACAAGTTTATAGAATCATTAAGCACATTCCGTAGACATATACATACTACATATACATCCATGATCTATTATACGGAGTAGCTAAGTTTCACATTTTTCGGCCACTACAAAATAATTTGACAAGCTCAGCTTTTCGTCCACTTCATCCAGATCAATATTATCAATGTGACACAATGTTCTCTACTTCGATGTATCACTGCCATTGCTGTGACTACTTCCTTGGCTGTGACTACTACCGTCTTTTGGAAGCGGCTTGTTTAGTAAGAAGGCCTTCATGTTCTTATAAAGCTGTTTCGGCTTCTCAAGGTTAACAGCATGTCCTGCTTTCTTGATGATGACGAGGTACGAATTGTCGCCTATATGACTGTAGACAGTAGACAGTAGACAGTGAACAGACTGTCAAGCTAACAAACTTATCAGGGTAAAAAGAAATCATCTGTTCTGTTAAAAATGATGCTGTTAATAATAATGTTCAGCAGTTTAAGTATGCTGACCTTTTTAATCTGTGAGCCAGCTCGACTGGAAACACCTGATCGTGTTCTCCCCATACGATCAATGTCGTCTGTAACGAATGCCATTACATTAGCTCTGATGTTTCATCAGTCGATACGAAAACAGGCAAGATTTACAATGTATGTAAGATCAGAGTTTACTGTACTGTACCTGATTTACCTTGGGAAGGTTTGCTAGTTTTCTATCCTTGTGCAAGGCTTGTATCAACTGCTTTCTCTCCTTTCGATTTTCGAAACACATTTCCTGAAGTTTGCAGGAAAATGTACATAATGCTCAGCATTCAGAGATTAATCAAATTAACCAGAGAAAACCGTACTCTTTCATCATAATGCTACACATCGGTTCATAGAGAAATCAATTTGTGGAGTATAAGATATATAGTCCGAAACTATTACTAACGTATCACACTGCACATCACATACATTAGACAAATTAACTCCGTCTATACTTATGATCTCTATCATCATAGTCCTATATGACCTATAGATTGGAAACTTCACAAACAAACAACCATAGTTCTTATCAAAGTTAACTCTTTCTACTGTCTACAGGCTGCTGCAGCATGGGACTATGAAAGCACCATTCAGCCAGCTGTGTGTGTCATCCTCAAGCATTTATTCAACCTAATGGCCACTATCTTAACCAAAACATGGACTTTATACCTTAAGTACACATTCTTGGACCATCATAATACAAGTGGTTGTTCATCTTTTCCCATTATGAATTAGGACTCAATTCTCGATATAATTTTCATTATAACTTATTTGCAACAACATCATCACCATTACCCCCAAATGAAAAAGGTTGCGTACATACGATCCTCATAATTTGTTTACGAAAATAGAAAATGACCCATCATCTTGGGAGGGATATACTCATATACTATGAAGAAAAAATGTGACCAATAATCTTTTTGGAGTACAGAGTAACCTATGTTAAACATTCTCAACCACACAATATCCTTTCTTCAACCAGATTTTTTTTTCTCACATCATCTTCATCTAATCATCTAATCATAATGACTAAACTAAACCAAACCCACAAAAATTAAACCTTTCCAAAACACATAATTACACCAACTCACCAAGAATATTAAGATTCGGAATCATCAAATAACCCTTATCAATTGGTTCGTCCGAAAATGATTTAGGGTCAGCTAATATAAATCGTCATCGTATAACAAACAAACATACAATCAATCAATCAATCAAATTAGAAAAAACTATGACTTACTTCAATGAAATCAGCAAGAAAACAAGAAGGGATCAACTTCTTAGGCTTATAAAACGAAAGCTGCAACAACTCTCTCATTTTTTTTGTATTCTGAGGCAACAAAATATCAGCAGCCTCATCAACATTCGAAACTTTAAACAACCCATCCTCCAAATCCTTCTCTTCCAAACAAACACCACCACAAATAATCACCACCTTTTCGACCGCGTCCGGAAACTGCGCGGCCATACTATACGCCACAAAACCGCCGTAACTAATACCAGCAACACTCATCTTCTCCACTTTCAACTCCGCCATCGTATCCATCACGCATTGCGCTTGAAACGACTCGGTCCGGTCTGGCCGAGTCGTGTGAGACTTCCCGAAGAAGACAAGGTCAGGAACGTAGACGTTGAATTTGGACACCAGATGCGACGTGAAATAATCCCATTGCCACATTGCGTTTGCACCTAAACCATGTAAAAGTACTAGATTTGTTTTTTTTGGGTTTGTTTTTCTTGGTGCCCAACAATGCATGACTGTTCCATCTTCAAAAACTACTGATGTTGATCTTAGCCCTGCGTTCTCGAACGAGAATTTGTAGCATGAGTCTCTTGTTGATGTGAAACTCAAACATTTCGCCATTTCGGTCTCTCTGTCAGTCGATAAAATGTTCTAGGGTCGGCCGACAAAAGAGACCTGCAGGCTAAATGTTTGATTTACAACCTTATAGGAATTGGTTTGAGGTCGACTAATATGAACGGGTTCGGAGTATATTATGAATGTGGAAATAAGAATCTTGTAATTTATGATTTGGGTGGAAAGTAAAGATGTGAATAATGGGAGATTTTTTAAGGTAAGATTATAAAGAGGGGAAAAAGTAAGAAAAGTGGGGTGGCGTCAAGGAAAAGACAGGGCAAGGTACAAACAAGAGTTCGGGGACTTTAATGTTGGCCAATTAGAGGAATACATGTAAAGATGCTGTCATTTTCTTGTTTAAATTGAAGAAATTAACTAAAATTAAGGGTTTGGGGTTACCCAAAAAAGGAAGAATTAAGTAAAGTAAACTAACTAAGTTTTGAGTCAGTTGAGGTAACCAACAGAAAAATGCCAGTTGGATTTGCTAATAGAAGACGAAAATGTACAGCTTTGCAGCCTGCTATGCTAATAAATGAAATTGGCCATGTTCTTAACAAATGTAACCATGAAGACAACAAGTACAACATTAGTTGTAAATCTCGAAATTATTGTATAATGTCATGAAATCGAAATAATGAAGGGATCCCGTATTTCCATATTACGATTCTATTAGTAGACGACGATGGTTCGAAAAAAAAAATCTGTTAATTAATTAACAACTAATAAAATTGAGACGATACAGAGATTAAAGATGAAAGCCACACCAGAGTCAAAAGGATAATATAGTATTTTAGTGTATAAGAAAAGTTTGGATATATTCATCAATCATCATCTTCGAGAGTTGTTGTATACTTGTATAGTTGTATAAACATTCTTTGGATTTTGATGAATTGCATGGAGGCAAGAAGTGTAGAATGTGGGTTGGTGAAGAAGTTGAACAAACAGAGAATAAAATCTTTTGAACAGTAGTTATTGGACAGTTAGCCAGCTGGCACCTGCTGGTCTAACTGGTAACTTGGCCAGGCCCATTTCAGTTGGATGTTATAGGGTGCAGGTTTAATTGGGCCTGATGATTCAATTGATTGGGTTTCTCTAATTCATGCGAGTACCGGTTGAAATAGTTTTGGATAATCAAAATTAACGATTTGGGTTGGATAATCTCGGACCGACCTTTTATGGCAAAACGTTATACTAGTACATAACCACCAATGTTTTTTTGACGGGGCGGAATATGAGAATTTAAACTCGTCACCAAGCAAGTTAAATTGCTAAACACTAGAATTCTAAGAACAACCTAAATTCCATGTCTTCATCTCATTAATTTAACCACGCGTGAGATGTAGTGATATTTTACGATTTGAAAATTAGACAGATCCTTCAATTTTGTCTCTTTAACTTTTACCATGGAGAGAAAATTAGACCCAATTCTTGTTTTCCTGTCAGTTTTCTTGCCTACAAAAACTTGCTTCATATTTTTTTTTACGTTTTAAGACGATAAACCCACGTGCAAGTGGTAGGTAAGTGTAATACACATACTATACGTCTACGCATATATAGCAACGCTAAAAGTAGTAAAAGAAATTACTTAAAAAATTCAATACGTTAATTTTCCGATGAAATGGAAGGAGTAATTTGCAACCGACGGCAGTGTGTAAGTGGGACTTGCATTCCGCAGGAAAAACGCATGGATTAATAATATGAAGAATTCCAAATAAATAGTACTAATTAAATTACATTAAACTAAACAAAAAAATCAAGTTAAACTTAAACAACACATTAATCTACTGTTGAAGTAGAAGTAGCACGCATTCCAAAGTCCACTTTCGTTGACTGTGAGACTGTGATTGAGAGGAGAGAGAAAGAGAAGAGAGAGAGGGTGGGGAGCGTAATTATTGTGGCGTGTTTATGTGGTGTTGGTTTGGTTGAAAATTGTAATCCCATTTTTAGAATTTATTTTAGAAGAAAATCCAGAACTTAACAGACATTAAATAGCTTAATAATGGCAAAATAGTTAAAGAGAGTATCAGAATATCTCAGTATCCCACCAGAAGCAGAAGCTTCTCTCTGAAGATTGCTGTTTATTGGTCTGTATCATATCAATCCCTTCTTTCTCTATCCTCTAATTTGTCAGAATTACATCAAATTTTCATCTTATTCACCAGGTAATTTATCTAATTGTTCTTTCATATGTATTGGGTATTTACTGTTTTTGTTTCTATATTATCATATGTTTAAATCTGTGACTTTCAAGATTTTTTTTTTGATGGGTGATGGATTTTTTGCTTGTTTTTGTTTTGGTAATTGGATTTGGCATATGGGGTTTAGTGCAAGTTTGGATCTTTTTGCATATTACAGGAATTTTGGGAGTTTTGTTGTAGTTGAGTGAAATAATCATATAAAGGTGAATTTTCGTGTGGTAAATTTTATGTTTTGTAAGTTTGATTTGGTCCTGTTAAGTGATGAGTGAAGTTGGAGTATATTAGAGTTTGGAAATCTGAAAATGCTTGCAGATTTTGCCCCAAAAGGGCTGATTTTGGTAAAGTACACCTTTATTTATCTGTACACCTTGAGGTGTGCAAGTGATAAATGATTTTTAGAATGGGGTTGCTCGTTTTAGTTAGTAATTCGCAATTACGGGACGTTTGTGGTAGACTGTAATTACAGGATTCTGGTAATTGAATCACTGGAGGCCTAGACTTGCCTGATATCGTTGAATGATGGTGATGATACGCGGATGGTTTGATTCACTATCTTGATCTTGAAGACTTCGGAGAACAATTTATGGTTGATGGTTGTTTTGAGCGAAGCATATTGTGTGGGAAGTTGAAAAAATTTCATATTGAAGGGTTTTGGCAAATCATCTTCTGTAGTAAGCTTCCCAAGAACGGTCAAACTCTTTTAGAAATCGTGAGACATGATTAAGGTGTTGCTTTAATTCGAGTAGATAGAAAATGGAGCAAAGCGATTTGCTTTTCATTTTAGAGTTGGAAAGGGGCCATGGGGGTGAAGGGGGTTGGTAATGTCTACTTTTGACTGTCATAGTAGTGAACGTTGTGGCCTTTTAACCTGTATTTCCTTCTGTTTCTTTTTTGGGTGACTCTTCAGTACTGATTAATGAGATTGGATTTGTCCTGCGTAGAATTTACTCATGAATTTATTCATCTCTGATTTGCAGAAATGCTGGCTTTCCGTTGCCTTTTTAATAGTTGGTAGCCTGAGCTGGTGAGAGTGCCATTGGTAATGGAGGCTGAACTTCTTTTTGCCGTCCTTGCCTTTGTGTGTTTGCTATCTTGTGCTACCGCTGATTTTCAAGGTAGTGACTACTGATCTCTGACTTTTAGCTCGTTTGGTCAACATGTATAGGCTAGGACTTGGGGTGCTCACTTAAGTTAAATGGCTTAATTACGTAAAACTGTAATCAGCAAATGTTGATTCGGCACTTATAATTGTGATTTCTTCTTAGTTCTCACTTTTCCGCCGTCTTCTAATGCTCAGTGCATCGTATCTTTAGTTAGATTGCAAACATGATAGCTGGATCCGAGCACTTTGATCCATGGATTTCTTTTTGTTTTTGTTTTTTTCTCTATATTGTCTATGAGATATTTGTTGCCTTTTTACACTTATTTTGTATAGATTGAATGGTGATGGTAGAAGCTAAGAGGTTAATCCTTCATTCCTTCCTGATAATTCTTCTGTTTTCAGGAGATGCACTTTATGCGTTGAAACTTTCACTAAAGGCTTCACCCAGTCAGCTGAGTGACTGGAACCAAAATCAAGTGAGTCCATGCACATGGTCAAATGTTATGTGTGATGCAGATTTGAAGGTTGTTTCTGTGTAAGTAACTCTGTTTTGTAATTTGTTTCTGTTTCAAATTTGCTTATGATGCCTTCCTTTTGATGCATGCCTTGTTCGTGGTTGATATGGCTGTCTCATTTTGTTGTACACTTTGCCTGCAGGACCTTGTCATCAATGGGTTTCTCTGGTTCCTTATCTCCGAATATTGGCGTCCTGGAAACTCTAAAAACTCTGTAGGTTTTACGTTCCGTGCATAGCTGCTGCATTCTTATTGTGCATTTCACCAACGAAAGAGAATATATGTATTTTCTAATAGTATTTTCCAATATGTCCATTATTGGATATATAATAAGCTGCAATTTGCATCATCAAGCCCACATATTTCCCATCTAGGATGGTTGACATAGGGGTTCTTCGTTTACCCATAAGTCCTGTTCTTTTGTATTTCTAGAATCGATTGCTATTATCAAGCATCTTTATCCCGAGCTCTCTTCATCTCACACTGACAGTAAGAAAAATCTGTTTTCACTTTTTAAAATTAAATGCGCTGGACATGAGGGGTGTTGGGGTATAAGGATTAACATGATTCTGCTTGGTACTTGCTTCAATTTTGTTCCTTGGATCCTTTTCTAGTTATAAAAGCGTTATTACTCTCTTTTTCTTCCATACTGTGGATGGTCCTTGTTCTCTTTGTTTGTAGATCCATGTTCTCTGAAATCAACAATGTATATACAACAACAATATCTTTACCCCAGCACCTCAAATGCTCCCTACATAAGGCGGAGGTAAGGGGGCTCAGATGTATGCAAGCCTTACCCTTGCGTTGAAACGTAGAGAGATTGCGTTTGGATGACCCTTAATGAAAATTGCTTTGAGAATCGCACTGATTGCTACTCCACAATATAAGAAGCACACCACATTTTTTTTGAGCCAATTTTGCTTTATTTCATTATAACCCAGAGGCAAAAAATAGTTAGTCTTTGGCTCCATTGGAAATGGATACGTATATATCTGTATTTTTTTTTTTTTTATTAAAATGGTTCTTTACGTTAAGCCGTATAAAATCTATATGCAGCTTAAGCTTTGTGATACTTTACATATGTAGCTGGTGAAATGTGTTTTGGTAATTGTGTATGTGGGTTGCGTTGGCTGTGCAGGTCTCTTCAAGGAAATGGCATTACTGGCAAAATTCCTGGAGAGTTTGGAAATTTGTCCAGTCTGACAACCTTGGATTTAGAGCATAATCGTTTGACTGGGGAAATACCATCCTCCCTCGGTAATCTTAAAAATCTTAAATATTTGTGAGTAGTACCAACTGTTCTATTTGATATTGAATCACAAATATTTTCTGTTTGATTACCTTTTAAATATCATTATGCTATATTCTTTGTGCAGGATTTTGAATGCTAATGCTCTCTCTGGGACGATCCCCAACCCGCTGTGTTCACTAGATAACTTAATTAGCTTGTAAGTGAACAGAAGATTACTCGTTAAGATACGTTTCTTCTACTCTTTTAGTTTCAAGCTTCCCCTATCTGGGTGGGTCTCAAATACATCTAATACTGAGTGCCTCGAAAACGGGCCTATGACGTGATAAGGGGGTCGGATGTACCCGACCCTTAACCCTTTGTCGAAATCATAGAGGGTCATCGTATTGAATTGCGAAAAAAAAAAAAAAAAGAGGGGGTGCCTTGGCGCACGGGTTAAGTTGTTGCTTTGTGATCGATAGGTCACGGGTTCAAGTCCTGGGAGCAGCCTCTTGTCCAAAAAATGACAAGGGAAGGCTTGCCCCCTGTGCACCCTCGTGTGAGACCCTTCCCCAGACCCTCGCCTTACGGGGACGCCAATGTGCACCGGCTTGTGATGTTAGTCGCAGAAAGTTTCACATGTTAATTGCCTACTCTTGTGTCTCATAAACTACGCTTTTTTTTGGCAGCCAGGTATCGTCGAATCAACTAAGTGGCCAGATTCCTGACCAACTCTTTCAGATTCCAAAATACAAGTATGACATCAAACTTTATATGCAAACGGAATTGATAAAATAGAAGAACTAAGATATTGGACTGTTATCTGCAATTATCACATATTCATTTATGATTGCAGTTTCACTGGTAATAAGTTGAACTGTGGCGAAAATCTTCATCGTCTTTGTGCGTCTGATTCTAATGATACAGGTGAGAGTGCATTTTCGAGCATTTTTATACTTTGACATGCGTCAGGAAGTGTGGAGACTGTGGACTGATGATTGCTATGGTTTAATGCTCAGGGTCTTCAAGCAAATCAAAAGTTGGAGTTATAGCTGGAGTAGTTGGAGGGATTGTTGGTGTACTACTTATTGGCACCCTGGTCTTTTGTGTATGCAAGCTTAGATACAAGGGCTTCAATCGTGAAGTCTATGTTGATGTGGCAGGTTCAGTTGCTCTCTCTTTCTCACTATTGCTTCCGTGTTTCTGTGTTTGCCTAGGTTTGGAAATAGGAACTAAATAATGGTAAATGAGCAATAATCATATGAGTATGGCTATCACTTCTGTCTGCGATCTTACAGCACCTTGTCACCAATTCCACTGTAAAACGTGCTGATCCATTATTGAAAGGCATATCCTGTACTTTGGGCTTAGGCTTCTGGGTCTTTAATGAATTCTCCTATGACGACTTTGCAACATAATTAGGGGAACTTTTAGTTTGCTCTAAACCTATGTGAATTCCTTATCTTTTCTTCTGTGTCACTTTTTTTATCCTTCATATAATATCTCCATGTCCAACAAAAAACGATTGTTTTTTAAGAATCTAATGAGAGGATATGGAGGAGATTGAGGGGTGAGATTGTGAAAACCTGGTACTCATGACTATTCGATTACTAAGTTTGAACTAGTTGACCAATAAACTTGGAGGTTGACAAGTATATCAACATGAACTGTTTGTGAACATAGGCGGTGACTTATTAATGCCTGCAGCTTCATGTGGATGAATATTAATAATTAATAAACCGTTTAATATCTGGAGCTCTTATTTGCCTTGCAAACCTTGATTTCCTTCTGTAATTATCCTTTCTCTGCATTTTACAGGCGAAGTTGATCGTAGAATTGCATTTGGCCAGCTTAAGCGATTTTCGTACAGGGAGCTGCAAATAGCGACAGACAATTTTAATGAGAAAAATGTTCTTGGTCAAGGTGGCTTTGGCAAGGTTTATAAAGGTGTACTTGGGGATAATATAAAGGTTGCAGTGAAACGGTTAACTGACTACGAAAGTCCCGGAGGGGATGCAGCTTTCCAGCGTGAGGTTGAGATGATAAGTGTTGCTGTTCATAAGAATCTACTACGCTTAATAGGGTTTTGTACTACACCAACAGAGAGACTTTTGGTGTACCCATTCATGCAGAACCTCAGTGTTGCTTACCGCCTGCGAGGTACTATAACAATCCTTTGCTTTGTGAATTCTATTATTTGTCTTGCGTAGCCCAAGTGTTGGTCTCTTTATAGAATTTGGAGTTGCAAAACTGTGTCGATCATCAAAAGTGATGCCCTTCCGATCAAAACTGTTATCCTTAATGTGTGGTACCTCCTTTTTTTTTTTTTTTTTTTTTCTTTTCTAATAACATAGCTCTGAATTGAGAATAATTTTGCTCTTCAGATTCTTTTTATCCATCCAAAAGGAAATGGCAGTTACAATGTGCTCTTAATTCCTTCACACCGCTAGTTTTGTTAATAGCTTAAGTTTCTCATTGAGTTGTCGTATCAGATTCATCACTCATAGTAATGCATCTAGTCGCTATTGGTCATCTAAGTGTTACTTTCATCTGCAGAATTAAAACCAGGAGAGTCTGTTTTGGATTGGCCTACAAGAAAAAGGATATCCGTGGGAACTGCTCGTGGATTAGAGTATCTTCACGAACATTGCAATCCAAAGATTATCCATCGGGATGTTAAGGCTGCTAATGTTCTATTAGACGAAGATTTTGAAGCAGTAGTGGGTGATTTTGGCTTGGCAAAGTTGGTAGATGTCCGAAAGACTAATGTGACTACGCAAGTACGTGGAACAATGGGACACATAGCTCCAGAGTATCTGTCCACTGGGAAATCATCAGAGAGGACAGATGTTTTTGGTTATGGCATTATGCTTCTCGAGCTTGTGACGGGCCAGCGTGCTATTGATTTTTCACGCTTGGAAGAAGAAGACGACGTGCTGTTGCTTGATCATGTAAGATGGCAAAGATGCATTGATATCATTTCTTTTTTTATCTTTCAACAGTTTCCAGTTCCAAGAACTCTGGGGTAATTCCCAATATCTTTAAAACTGTGAAAAAGTCGCATTGAGGAATCATCTGATGGATAGTTAGTGGCATCGTCTCTCCTGTTTAACAAATGCGACTATTAGCAAAGCTGATAGATCCCTGTTCGGTTCTTCGATAACTGTGTTAAGATTTGAATTCGGTCTGACTGACCTGTACATTAGGAGACACAGTTTCTGTGCCGCATGACTGGTATTTGAACCCTTATTAACTTTTGCCGCGTAGGCTTCTTGGCTTATGGAATCAACTTTGATGTGACTATCTGGTGTGTTGTTTTGCTCCACACAGGTCAAGAAGCTGGAAAGGGAAAAGAGGTTAGATGCAATCGTGGATAAAAATTTGAGTAAGAACTTTGATACTCAGGAGGTGGAGATGATGATCAAAGTTGCATTATTATGTACTCAAAGCTTACCAGAGGAGCGGCCAGCAATGTCTGAGGTGGTGAAGATGCTCGAAGGAGAGGGTCTGGCGGAAAGATGGGAGGAATGGCAGCATGTGGAAGTCACTCGCAGGCAAGAATATGATAGACTCCAGAGAAGATTTGACTGGGGTGAAGATTCCATTTATAATCAGGACGCCATTGAGTTGTCCGGTGGTCGATGAGGTAAACCTGAGATGCCTAATTTCCATCTTTTGATGTTTACACCTCATTTGGGTACCTAGTTGCTATAATCTCTGTGATTCCCTGCTGCAAGTTATCCATATACGTTTCATTGGTGTGCCAGCTTTCTTGATCCTACTTAAGTATTGTGTGTACATAGCTACTTGTGTTCTTAACATATGTTACCCAGAAACTTACGAAACCTTCATATCAAATGCCAACTTTTTGTGCAGTACTAAAACTGGCTTAGGTATCTGATTTCTGTTGGTCTAATAGTACATAATTTGTTGGAGCTGTCGCTGCTAAGAATTCGTATTAGCTTTAGGCGAAAGGCCGAGAGCTATATGTATTTAATGTGTACTCTTGAACTCCATCTTCTGGAGCACAAAATTTATGGGCTCTCACAGAGTTTGAAGCCAAATTAGCTTTATGGTGCCTTTTTTGTTTTTGACAGAGAGATGGTGCCAAGTTATATGCGATTTATTTGTTTTGTGACAGCATTCTTACGCAATTAGGATGGGAAGAATTTATCTGGACAAGCATAGTTAAACTGTGATAGCGTCTCAAGGGGATCCTGTAACAGATATAGTAAACCATCCTAGCTAGAGGATCAGGACTAAGACATCTTTAGTTTACTAATCTGAGGTGGGATGCTAGAGAAACTAATATTTTGTGATTTCGTCCATGGTTCTCCTTTATCAGCAGTTTAAGCGTCAGTGTCTGATAGATGTTAAGTGTCGAGGTTTAGAAATAGCGCATCTTTTTGACCTGTGTGTTAAAGTTGCACAATCGCAGAGGAATTAGGGAATACTCGTAGAAGGGAAGGGAAGGGAAGGGAAGGGGAATGAAGTGATCCCAGATCACATAGCAGCTTAAACAATATCTAGGGAATAGAAGAGATGGACTAGTACTTAAAGCTTTTATTTGGAATCGGGGGTAGAGGGTAGAAGGCTAGCTGCAGTTCGCCCTTGGTGATGCATCCCCTTTCTTCCATGGCGATATCTTTCCATTGAACCGCCATTTTTGTTGCTCGAGCTTCTGATTCACCTTGTACTTGGTCACAGCTACGCTGTTACTGGAGTTATCCTCAGCTAGAAGATACTGTGGTGTCCTCTCCAAGTCATTGAGCTCCATCTGCTCAAAGTTGATGCTGGAGTTCCTGTAATCGGCACCTGCCATAGCTAATGCATCAATCGACATAATTTCTTTTAGACTACTGTCTTCTCCTCTATTACTTTGATATTTTTTTCCTGAAGTTACTTCTTCGTTACTGGAATTCTGGGTACAAGGAGTTTTGGTTTTTATAGAGGGCGAAACCGTGGGAGTTAGGACTCTAAATGGATAAGTAACACACATGGTAGGGAGATTACGTTAAAAGTGGTGGTTTTATGCTATCAATTGTCACTTTTGTTGTCTTAGACTTCCCTTTTGTTGTCCTAGACTTTGATGTATCCGTGACTTGCCCCCCTACACATGCACTAATGTACACAGTTGAAAGTGCAGTAACCTTGCTCTTTTGATTAGACTGGTCCTAAACACATCTTGTAAAAGCCTAATCACTTGCCAAATTTTCGTTTGATATCGTTCTAAAGCAAGTCACTTGGAAACGTTCTCTCTATTATTGAATGGGAATTGTGGCATAGGTACGTGGCCTCTTTGGCGCGCTATATATGGTGAGAATGATCTATTAGCGACGGGTTTTCTCAACGATTGGATTTCGCATACCTTTTGTGGGAAATTATCGTGTTTTAGGGAACTTTTAAAATCGTTTCGACGAAAAGTTTTGTCTAAAAAAAGTGGTAGTCTATAAAGTTGGAAATAATTAGAATCAGAAAGGTGAACAAATGGTCCATGTGATGCTTGGAGAGGTGATCAAGGTAGAATTCAAGGTATCATCTTTTCATCAGACTTTAAAATGTTTCTCGTGATATTCAGTTCAAACTGGCGAGAGATATTTATCCAGATATCCGCCCACAGAAACTGTGAGAAACATATTATGAGATCAGCAATTCGACATCTCTTGTCATATCCCTCATGCTCCATTTTGTTCTTTTAGATTGTTAATCTTGATTTGAATATGTCGAAAGATATAGAACGAAAATACGGAACGTTAATAATCTAAAATAACGAAAGGACCATCTCGTGGTCGGCTGTGGCAGTAGTGTAAAGAGTACTCTGTGCTCTGTCTAGCAACTGAAATTTTGCTATGTTTCTCCTCTTCAATCAAATACACAACAAAATTGTGAATTCTTGTACGAGATTGGAAGCGATATTTCAAAGCCAAACGTACGAGCTGACAAGAACTATTCGGAACTTAGATTTGTTATTCTACTTTATATACTTTTTGAACGTAGCTACTACCCGTCAAGAAAAAAAAACATATACTACTTCCGTATGTTTGAATTGTCATAATTTATTTAGTTTAAATACGTGAGAGAAATTTACATGAAATCTTAAAAACAATGGCGGATCCATGAAGGGGGTGTGGGGTCAGGGAATACCGGAAGATTTTTCAAAAATGCAAATTTTGTACTAAAAATTATGAAAAAGACCTAGAAAACACGGACCAAAGTATAAAGTTGGAACACTGAAAAATATTATTTGTGTAAAAGAATAGAGGGTACAATAACAAATCAATGAACAAATGTTGAAAAGAGAAAAATGGTGGGTATCGATCACATCATTATTGTGTTCTTCTTACTAGCATAATCAGCCTACACACAGCCATAATCATTATTACCAACCCTCTTAATCTTAACCATCCCTTGAATTCTCGGCGCCCTTCAAACTCTCCTATGAGACCTCCTTGATCATCTTCAGCGCGACCATCATTACCACGATAATTACCACAAGTATCATCATTAGCACGTCTAGTAATCTTAGACAAGACAAAAGCCATGGTTCGTCCTCGTCTTCACAGGCCAGCAGGTGGGCTGGTACTGTCTCTGTTTCGGCACGCTCCCATTCCTCTATGTCCATGCCGAAATGTGCATAATCTGCTCCTGCCATTGCCAATGCCTCTAAAGAAACTGACATTATGTGTAGTTGTACTACATGTACTTGGTTTGACGTTTTTTTGTATACATTGTTGTGATTTGAGTCTATATATATACGATTGCTAACTCTGAAAAATCAAACGAATTTTCCTAATTTATCACGGAGTAGGCATAAAATCAAAGTAGTTGAATTGAATTTCCGACGTATAGTACTTGTTCAAGAAGGAATACGAAAATAAAATATCCTCCAAATTTTAGCGTATTGTTTTTGGAATTCATAAGCAACATTCCCGTGAGTGTTATGGTATTGGCATGTTGATCATCTTCTCATTGACCCGAATTCTTATAGACAATTATCCATGTGTGTTATTACGGTGAACACGAGTTTTAACTACTACCTGTATATGACATAACTCGAGCAAGTGTTAGGGTTAATTAACAAGGGGAATTCGAGGCAATAATAACAAGTAAGAACTGCGACTTAAAAATTAAATTAAACGGGTTGGAACTCGTGTAGATATATGAGTTATGAGACCGAGTTTAGAGGGTTTAATCAAGCTAATGGAGAAAAAATTAATCATTATGGCCAATAATGAGACAAAATTGACTTACTATGTTGTGACTTGGTAGAAATAATTGACTTTCATTAGACTAGCACTATATGTTGAACGAATTGGTATAACTAGAGCATTCCCGTGAATCGTGATAGATATTAGGAGGGCAAAGGCATTTTTGAGATTGCTGTATCTTGTATGGCATCAGCTGCCCTCAGCTCCATTACGATTGAGCTGATGCCAACTTATTGATGATGAAAGTCATGATGCAACAGTCTTTCTCCCTTTTTTTGAACAATCGAAAACCCTTTGCCACAATAGTATACGAGTATACCACACTCGTGTAGTCGTGTTCAGCGAGATTTTATCTCAAAACTAACAAGATAATTAGATACTTGAATTATAGTGCAATTGTTTGACTCAGTTGGTTGAGCACTTGAGCGTTAGAACTTCGGAACTTAAACCGTAATAGTATGGCTCAGAATTGGCGTACGTGTATGAGTTCCGCTTCTAGAGCTTTAGTCCTTTCGGCTTACTTTACTCCATTTTTACGCATCAAAATGAAGTTAGGTCAGTCGCCACAACCCAACACTGTACAATTCCAAATTTCCAATACTAGTTGAGCTGGTTTTCGGCAAACATATGTTGCATTTTGTGAAAAGGAGTAAAACATGATAACCAAGGTGGGAAATGTACACTAAAACCGTGCAATTTCGTGTATGTGTATGTACATGGCCTATATACACGTTACTACAAAATTCGAGTAAGACGATCCTACAACGAACAACGACAAGAGTAATGAATTGTTACAACATGGAAAATTTAGCACAAAGAAGAATCCAAACACAAGTTTAAAATCTAAAACACTCTTCCATATCATAACTTCTTATAAACCCTTCCAACATATCATCAAACTCCAATTCACCACCACCACCACCACCACCACAAACACTACAACTCGATCCCGCGGCCGAGGCCGAAACAACTACATCCATCTCCTCCTCATCCTCCACCGCTGCAACGGTACTAGTCGCAGCGGGCGAAACATCGAAAGATGGCATGTGACCTTCAAACAAGGCCACATGAGCAAACAACTTATCCTTCCTAGAGAAGCTTGTTCCACACGAACACTTCCATTTACTCTCCCCGCAAACCCTAAGATGACTCCGCAAATCCCCGACGACGGAGAAACTCTTCCGATTACACCGATTACACGTGTACATTCTCGGACAGTGGCTTCTTTTGAAGTGGTTTTTCACGCAAACCACCGATTTCAGCGGCCGGAAATTCGCGCTCTCCTTGTTCCGATTGCACCCGACGTACGGACAGGAGAATCTCTTCTTAGTGGCGGCGGTTGATGCGGCGGTTGAGGTGGTGGTCGTAGGTTTCGCGAGCGCTTCCGACGTCTTGTACTGATTGCCGTGGGCCCGCATATGCATCCGGAGGTTGGCGTCGCGCTTAAAACCCTTGCCGCAGATGTCGCACACGTGGATGTGCTCCGCCAGTAGCTCCACCGCGTCAACCTCCACGATCTCGAGATCGTCGTCGGTTTTCGGATCTGGATCGGCGATCGGAATCGAATTGCGGCGGACAGGGTTCGGTTCGGGTTGAGCCTGCGGTTGCGGTTGCGGTGGTGGTGGCGATTGGGAGGCGAGGAGGGCGGCGCCGTTGATGACGACTTGGTGGATGGCGGAGATGAGCTCGGAGGAGATAGAATCGATCTGGTGGTTAGGGAGGACGGTGTTCGAGTTGACCGACTCGGTCAAGTATCGACTCAGTGAGTCGAGACGAGTGCCGACGGCGGTGAGGTTCGTGAGTGGAACACTCGGATCGGTTGTTACCGGTGGGTGGCGCCAGTTGCCGGAATCTGACATTTTTAATAGAATTGATTTTTTTTGTTTAATTCAACGGTGGTGGTGGCGGTGGCGTGCGGCGGTGGTTGGTGGAGGGAAATGGGGAATATTTGAAGAGAGAGAAAATGGAAAGTCGCTAGCAAAGTCATGGTGGGGCTCCCTATATAAGTAGAAAATGTGTAGGACCATTACTTTGGCATCTTCTTTTTCCCTGTTTTTTGGCATTTTTTTAATGTGTGGGAACGGGAACTCGCAATAGCTATTTTTCGGACGACGTTTAGTGAACATCTGGCCTATGACGTTGGTCGGGCAAAGGGCTACACAAAGATAACCCGACCGAAATAGACCGGCTCGAGGACGAGGGCTGAACGGGGGGAAATCACCCACTCAGAGTACAGCTCGAAGAAAATAGACTCTTTTGACTTGTGAATTTGCTATAACTAGTGAGAGGGTACATTTTGCACGTCGATTATTAGTCGCTAAATTGCCGGATAGATAAGAAGATAAATAAAGCAAACCCATAATGTTCACAAGCGGTCTACCAAAAATTTAATTATTCTGCACTCAAAAAAATTTAATTATTCAACAAAAACAGATGGGTAAGGAAATAAAGGGGAAAATTATGAACTAACTACTCGATGCCATTCTACCTTCTTCTCCAATAATTCATTTTTGTCTCTCTAAAACAAATAGTAACAATCAACAAATAGTAACAAATAGCCTTTCTAAAGTTAACTTTGCAAATTTTGTGATGCAAAAAACCAAAAACAGAATACGGTAGTGATATCGAACAAGCCCCTTAATTAATTGAAACATTGTGTAATCGTATATTTTGCTTTCGTTCTACATAAATCTCATGAGCCTAACCGAGCTCGAGTTAACTAGCTCAGTGATATTCAGGGCTCGCCTCACTTCTTGTCCGAAGTCCGCTCAGGGTTTGGTCAATTTGAACTCGAGCTGAGCTTTCACCAAGTCAACCCCAAGTGCTTGGTGAGGGGTTAGAGCCATAGTTCTACATAATCTATTGGGCAAAGCCCATTATATAACTAGGCCAAGCCCATCATACATTCTACAGCGCTACAAGCCTACTGGGCCACAATCCAATACCAAATCGTCAAACATTTCGATAAATCGTTGGCCCCTAACTAAGAAACCCACCCTAACATTCGACAAGTGTGCTCTAAAATTGTTCATGAGGGCATGTGCAATGGTTGTTCATCCACCTCGAGTTCTTAAATAAGAACTACAAAATGCAAGTTCTTCCATTGTGGGAGGTCTAAAATAAGAACCGAGTTCTTGCGAAAAACTAGGTTAGAGAAAGAGTATAAATATTTAAAAAATATTAATTAAGAACCAATAAAGTTAGTTATTCCATTGTAGATGGGAGTTCTTATACAATGGGTTTGTAAAATTATGAGGTGGCATTAGAAGAACTCAAATTTGAGTTCTTCCATTGCTATTGCTCTGATGTGACTTCCAAAATATTAGGATAATTTCAACAAAGTGGTCAAAATCGAAGTATATTAATTCACGATTTTGGGTATAAAATAGTTTAGGAATAAAGATATTTCATCTGTCGGTATCATTGCAAATCGAACATGTTATATGTTTTGGAAAAATGTTAGAGGTGAACACCTATGATTGGTGCTCCAAAACGGCCAAAAGCACATGCTAACCTCATCGAGGCCTTGAGGGACAAGAGGTGGCTTAATAGACTTCATAAGGAAGGAACCAACTCTCAAACTATTTCACCAGACACTTTCAAAAGTTATTCATCATAATATTTTGATAACATTTAGATACTTTAAAAGTGGTGAAATAGTAAATCGAGAATGAATATTCACACACTCCGATCATTTCATTTATTATTTTATATTTAGTTTCGATATGTAAAAATAAATGGCAGTGAAAGTATTTCTAAATTCTTATTTCAAAAAAAAAAGAAAGTATTTCTAAATTACGGAGTACCTTACTTGAGACAAAAAAGCATTGAAAATGGTTGTTGTCAAAGGTAGGGCTATATATGCGATTAGGTGATGCACTTTTTGGCTGCAATTTGAAATAGTTAAATTTACGGTTGTATATTAATTGGATTGGATCATATCATAATAAGTAAGTCATAGATCAAGGCACAATGTAATCCACATTTTCTACGTAGTTTGACATGCAAACCCATAATTATTATCTTTAATCTTCAACAATCTAGCTTTTTTATCTCAAACATTTTGTAGCTATCGCGCGATCGCTACTGTTAACTAAGGAAAATGCTACACATACATCAGGTGTAAGTGAATCTTTTTCACACCACTTCCCTATTGGTCAAAAAAAAAAATTTAATAAAATAAAAATAAGATTCATTTCTGAAAGAAGAATCTGAATTTTAAATTAAACTAATATTTAAATTTTGAATTCTGAATTGGGACACTACAAATATCAATTCCAATAACGGCGCAAATTCCAAGAAATTTGTTATTTCCCGAGAAAAACGCTGATAACAGTGCATTGGATTTTTGATACTAATAATATTAGTACGAAACTATGCAATAGTCGTTGACAAATATTGAAACCAGGTTAATTCGACTTTTGATACTAATAATATTAGTAAGAAACTATGAAATAGTCATTATAAGGAAAAAAAATGATTTAACAAATGTTGAAACTAGGTTAATTCGGTTTTGATACTAATGATAATAGTACGAAACTATGCAATAGTCGTTATAAGAAAAAAAAAATCATTTCACAAATATTGAAACTAGGTTAATTCAAAGCCGGCTAATTACAGTGACTCTATATAATACTTGTGTGCTGAAAAGATCGTATATACTCCGTATGGTGTTTGGCTCAGTGGTTTCCTCAATAAATCTTATCTTTGTCCGCCCGTGCTCGTATCCTGCCGCGCGCTTTTCTTCATCTCGACTTTCTTTAATTTTTTACATTACACTCTCTTTGCCTTT